>CATOTO010000174.1:0-29321 GCA_951812925.1 Calliopum simillimum | reverse complement strand
CGAGAATCAGCGCGCTGATCAGCAGAATGTGATTCAGCGCGATGGCAAACGTGCCAATGGTCAGGGTCAGCATCAGCGGGCGTCCCGGGTCTGAGTCCAGCGTTGCAGGAAGGTGTCTGCATCCACCTCGCCGGTGATGCGTTGGGCGCGGCGTTCCTCACCGTTGGGGCCGATCCAGACGAAGCTGGGTGGCCCCGGCACTTTGTAGCGCCCGAGCAGTTCGCGGCTGGCGACGTTGTCGGCGGTGACGTCCAGGCGCAGCAGGCGCACGTCCTTGAGGGCTTGCATCACCTGCGGGTTACCGAATACCTGTTTTTCCATGATCTTGCACGACACGCACCAATCGGCGTAGTAGTCCACCAGCACCCACTGGCCCTGAGCCTTGGCGCTGTCGAGCTGATCTTGCAGGGCCGCAGGGTCGTTGATCGTGGTGAAGGCGTCATGTGCGTCAGCGGTAGCGATACGCGAGCCGCTGTAGACCTTCAACGGCTGCCACAGCTCATCGCTGCCACCGGCTGCGCCCACCACCAGCACCGCGCCCCACAGGCCCAGCACCAGTGAACCGGCGCCAAATACCTTGGCGGCCAGGCCGTACTCACGGGCCAGGCCCCAGCCGCAGTACGCCATGACCAGCGCCAGTGCGCCCCACAGGCCTAGCCACAGGCTGTCGCCAACCACCGGACGAATCATCAGCACGGCCGTGCCGAGGAACAGGAAACCGAAAACGCCCTTGAGCACATTCATCCAGGTGCCCGGCTTGGGCAGGAAGCGGTTGCCCACGGTCACCAGCAGCAACAGTGGTACGCCGATGCCGATGCCCATGGCGAACAGGATCAGACCACCGTGCAGCGCGTTGCCACTCTGGGCGATATACAGCAGCGCGCCGGCCAGCGGTGCGGTCATGCAGGGGCCCACCAGCAGGCCGGACAAGGCGCCGAGGATGCCTGCGCCCAGCAGGCTGCCGCCGCTTTGCTGGCGGCTGACGGTGTCCAGGCGGTCGCGCAGGAAGGTCGGCAGTTGCAGTTCGAAGAAGCCGAACATCGGCAGGGCGAGGACCACAAACAGAGCGGCGAAGCTACCGAGAATCCACGGGGTTTGCAGCAGCGCGGCGAGGTTGGCGCCGGCCAGGGCGGCCAGCACGCCCAGCGCGGCATATACCAGCGCCATGCACACTACGTAACTGCCGGCCAGGGCCAGGCCGCGACGCGGGCTGGCGCCACTGCCCACCACCAGGCCGGCGAGAATCGGCAGCATTGGCAATGAACACGGGGCAAATGCCAGCAGCAAACCCAGGCCGAAGAACACCAGCAAACTCCAGCCCAGGCTGCGCTGTTGCAGGCCGCTGGCCAGGTTCTGGTCCTGTGCCTGGGCGGTGGCGGCGGCCGGGCTGCCACCCAGGTCGACGGTGATCGATTGCGGCGGGTAGCACAGGCCCGCATCGGCGCAGCCCTGCCAGCCCAGCTTGAGCTGGCCGGTGGCACCGGCGGGGATCTTCACTTCCAGGCCCTGGCGATACACCTCCTGCTCGCCGAAGAACTCGTCGCTATGGGCCTCGCCCTTGGGCAGCGTTGGCTTTTCGGCCAGGCCCTCGAACTTCATGCGTTGCTGGTACAGGTAATAACCGTCGGCAATCTGCCAATACAGCTGGGTCTCGCCACTTTCAAGACGTTCGGAGGTAAAGGTGAACGCTTTGCCCACCGAAGAAAATCGGGTTTGGTGTCGAAAGGGTTGCCAGGCGCGGCCTGGGCGAATCCCGCGAGCATTACCAATAGAAAGGTAAACAGATGCCGCATGGTTCAAACCTTAATCCAGTACAAGTTGAGGCACACAATGTGTGGCGTTGATTAACCGATGATTAACCGGGCGCTATTCTAGAGTGTACGGATCAGCGGGTGTTGCGAACATTGGCGGCATAATGCGCGCTTAATCCCTGCATTCTCTAATCACGCCATCTTTCATGAAGGGTTCAGCATGCACGTACTGGTCTGTGAAGACGATGAACTGATCGCCAGCGGCATCGTGGCCGGCCTCACCGCCCAGGGCTTCACCGTGGAGCGCGTGGCGAGCGCCGGCGCGGCACGGGCGATGCTCAAGGCGGCGGCGTTCGACATCATGGTGCTCGACCTCGGCCTGCCCGACGAAGACGGCCTCAAGCTGCTGCAGCAACAGCGCAGCCAGGGCCTGGAAATCCCGGTGCTGATCCTCACCGCGCGGGATTCGGTAACCAACCGTGTCGACGGCCTGCAAGCCGGTGCCGACGACTACCTGCTCAAACCCTTCGACCTGCGCGAACTCGCCGCCCGCCTGCAAACCCTGCTGCGCCGGGTGGCGGGACGCAGCGTCAACCTGATCGAGCACGGCCGTCTGGCCTACGATCCCAGCAGCCGTGAGACCTTCCTCGGTGGCCAGCCGGTGGATCTGTCGCGTCGTGAGCAGGCGTTGTTGCAGGCCCTGCTGCACAACAAGGGCCGGGTACTCTCCAGCGAACAGCTCAAGGACAGCGTCTACGGCTTCAGCGACGAACTGGAAAGCAACGCGCTCAATGTGCATATCCACCACCTGCGGCGCAAATTGGGCAATAGCATCGTCGAGACCGTGCGCGGCCTCGGTTATCGCCTCGGCGCTGCCGATGAGGGTCGCCCTGGTGAGGGAGAGAAGGCTTCGTGAAAAGCCTGCGCCTGCGCCTGACGTTCAAGCTGGGGGCCGCTTTCGTGCTGATCTGGGCGCTGGCGGCGACCTGGATGCTCAACGACCTGCGCAACCAGATGATGTTTTCCCTCGACCAGCGCCTGGTCGCGTCGGCGCGCATGGTGGCGGGGCTGATCGAACAGATGCCCGGGCTGGCCAGCGCCACCGGCGGTGCGCGTTTCAGCGACGAACACCTGCACGTGCCCGGTGGCATGGCCTGTCAGGTCAGCTCCTTGCGCGGGGAAGTCCTCGCGCGCAGCCACACCACCCCGGACGAAGGCCTGGAGTCGCACCAGAGCGGCTTTCGTGACCAGGTGATAGACGGCGTGGCCTGGCGCAGCTTTACCCTCAGCCGCGGCGACCTGTTGATCACCACCGCCGATCGCCATGCCGAGCGCGAAGCCTTGAACACCTCGATTCTGCTGGCCGCCTCGGTGCCGGTGGGGGTGGCCATGCTGGGGTGCCTGTGCCTGTTGTGGCTGGGCATCGGTCAGAGCCTGCTGCCGCTCAATCGCATGCGCGATGCCTTGAAACGACGCAGTGCCGACTCCCTCGAACCGCTGCAGATTCATCCGCTGCCCAGCGAACTCAAACCGCTGCTCGACACACAGAACCAATTGTTGCAGCGCATTGCCAAGACCATCGAGCGCGAGCGCCGGCTCACTGGCGACGCCGCCCACGAGCTGCGCAGCCCGTTGACGGCGATCAAGACCCACCTGCAGGTGGCCCGCATGACCGACGGCGCGGCCCGCGACCAGTCGCTGGCCCATGCCGAGGCGGGTGCCGACCGCCTGCACCGCACACTCGAGCAATTGCTGCTGCTGGCGCGGGTGGAGGGCAGCCTGTCGTTTGACGATGGCGTGCAGTCCAGTGCCGAAGACGTCGCCAGGCTGGCGATCCAGGATGCGAATGCTGGTGACAACAGTCGCATCGACCTGATCCTGCCGGACAACCTCTCGGCCGCACCGGTGGAAATGCCGGTGGGCCTGGCGGTCGCCGCGCTGCGCAACCTGCTCGACAATGCCCTGCGCCATACCCCGGCTGATACCCGTGTGGAACTCAGCGTGCTGACCGCCGCCGACCGCGTGATCTTCCGCGTGCGCGACCATGGCAAGCAGATCTCCAGCGAAGACCTGCAATACCTGACCCAGCGCTTCTGGCGCAATGGCAACAGCGAAGGCTGTGGCCTGGGCTTGGCAATCGTGCAGGCCATCGTGCAGCGTTGTTCCTGCTCATTGACATTCGACAGCCAGCCGGATGGTTTGCGCGTCGAACTGGGCATGCCGCTGCGGCGCTGATTCTTTTCAGGTGCCAGATAGTTACCGCCATCCTGAGGTGCAAGCCTTCAGGATGGCGGTAATTTTTTTGTGCTTGAACGGGCTGAACGATTCGGCCTGTATTGAAAAGGACGGTTCTTATGTTGGTTATTGACAGCAGTTTTCCCGCTATGGGTTTCAACCAGCGCAACGGCGAGCAAGTACAGCAGGTGATCCTGCACTACACCGCCGCGCCGTTTGCATCCTCGTTGCGCACCCTTACCCGGGATGGGGTGAGTGCACACTACCTGTTGCCCGACCCGCATGAACCTGGCTATCGCGCTGCCGGGTATGACGAGCTGCGCGTGTTTCGTCTGGTGAAGGAAGACCAGCGTGCGTGGCATGCCGGGGTGAGTCAGTGGGGTGGGCGGGACAACCTCAACAGTCGTTCGATTGGCGTGGAGATCGTCAACCAGGCGCGTGATGACAAGGGCGTGTTCACATTTCCTGCCTATGCCCCGCAGCAGGTCGAGGTATTGATTGCGTTGCTGCGCGATGTGCTTGGGCGGTACCCGCACGTGGGGCCGACCGACATTCTCGGGCATTCGGATGTGGCGTACTGGCGCAAGAGTGACCCGGGGCCGCAACTGCCGTGGCGGTGTCTGTTCGAGGCAGGAGTGGGGGCCTGGTTTGATGAAACGACCCGGATGATGTATCAGCGGCGCTTTAACCTGGGGTTGCCGCCGGAGGTCGAGGTGGAGCGAGCGTTTCAGCGGTATGGGTATAAGGCGGCGTCGAATCGGCGGACGTTTGAGCTTCGCACGCGGGCGTTTCAGATGCATTTTCGAAGGCGCGATTATGGTGGAATTTTGGATGCCGAGACGTGTGCGATTTTGTATGCCCTGAATGAGAAATATCGGGGCCTTTGATTGGCCCTGGCGCAGACCCGGATTATCTGCCCAACGCTGTACAACATGTGGGAGCAAGCCCCCTCCCACATTTGGATCTCCATTTGTCTGATGCGCGCACACCGAGCCTGAGCGAGGTGCCGAGTGGTGGGCAAGAGCCTTTGGTTACTGTGGGCTGGGCCGGCATTCCGGCTCTTTCCCAACGTGACCCGTTGTAAGGGCAAAACCGCCAGTCGCCGTTAACTGAATAACGGATAACCGACCACCTTCCCTAAATCCCCCCCACCCTCAAGCGTCTCCAGATGCAAGCAACCAAACAGCGTATTGAGGGATTCGAAAGATGTCAGTCGCTACCAGCCGTATCGAAACCACCCCGGCGCACACCGCCGAAACGCTCTACCAGTTCGACGAAACGCCACTGCTGGCCCGCCAGCGCCAGCAGGAATCCAACGCCCGCAGCTACCCCCGGCGCATTCCCCTGGCGCTCAAGCGGGCCAAGGGCATCTACGTGGAAGACGTCGAGGGCCGCAGCTTCATCGATTGCCTGGCTGGCGCCGGTACGCTGGCGTTGGGGCATAACCACCCGGTAGTGATCGAGGCGATCCAGCAGGTGCTGGCCGATGAGTTGCCATTGCATACCCTGGACCTCACCACGCCGGTCAAGGATCAGTTCGTGCAGGACCTGTTCGGCCTGTTGCCGCCCGAGCTGGCGCGGGAAGCGAAAATCCAGTTTTGCGGCCCCACCGGCACCGATGCGGTGGAAGCGGCGTTGAAGTTGGTGCGCACCGCCACCGGGCGCAGCACAGTGCTGTCATTCCAGGGCGGTTACCACGGCATGAGCCAGGGCGCGCTGAGCCTGATGGGCAGCCTGGGGCCGAAAAAACCCTTGGGTGCGTTGCTCGGCAATGGCGTGCAATTTCTGCCTTACCCCTATGACTATCGTTGCCCGTTCGGACTGGGCGGCGCGCAGGGGGTGCAGGTCAACCTGCATTACCTGGAAAACCTGCTCAACGATCCCGAAGCCGGGGTGCTGTTACCGGCGGCAGTGATTGTCGAAGTGGTGCAGGGCGAAGGCGGCGTGATTCCGGCCGATCTCGACTGGCTGCGTGGCCTGCGCCGCATCACTCAGCAGGCGGGTGTCGCGTTGATTGTCGATGAAATCCAGAGCGGTTTTGGCCGCACCGGCAAGATGTTCGCCTTTGAGCACGCAGGCATCATCCCCGACGTGGTGGTGCTGTCCAAGGCCATCGGCGGCAGCCTGCCGCTGGCGGTGGTGGTGTATCGCGACTGGCTCGACACTTGGCTGCCGGGTGCCCATGCCGGTACGTTTCGCGGCAATCAGATGGCCATGGCGGCGGGGTCGGCGGTGATGCGCTACCTCAAGGAACACGACCTGCCGGCCCACGCGACGGCCATGGGCGAGCGCCTCGGCGAACACCTGCGCATCCTGCAGCGTGATTACCCGCAGCTGGGCGATATTCGCGGTCGCGGGCTGATGCTGGGGGTGGAATTGGTCGACCCGCACGGTGCGCTCGATAGCCAGGGTCACCCGCCGGTGCATCGCCAGTTGGCGCCGCTGGTGCAGCGCGAATGCCTCAAGCGCGGGCTGATCCTGGAGCTGGGCGGGCGCCATGGCAGCGTGGTGCGCTTTCTGCCGCCGCTGGTGATCACCGCCGCCGAAATCGACCGCGTAGCCGACATCTTCGGTCGTGCCCTGGCAGCAGCCGTCGCCGGCCTCTAATTTTTCCCGTGCGCGGTACGTTTCTACAGATATCAGCGCTGCGCGTGGTGCGCAGCCAGCCTTTGAGCGATGGAGAACAGCAATGACCTCAGTATTTGACCGCGACGACATCCTGTTTCAGGTAGTGGTCAACCACGAAGAACAGTATTCCATCTGGCCTGACTACAAAGCCGTACCGGAGGGCTGGCGCACCGTGGGCAAGAGCGGCTTCAAGAAAGAGTGCCTGGCCTACATCGAAGAAACCTGGACCGACATGCGTCCGTTGAGCCTGCGCCAGAAAATGGATGGCGTCGCGTCGGTCTAGGCACCCTAGGTCAACATGTGGGAGGGGGCTTGCTCCCGATAGCGGTGGGTCAGCAATGCATACAGCGGCTGACACTCAGCCATCGGGAGCAAGCCCCCTCCCACCCTTTAATTCGTGCTGCTTTCCGACGTGTCTTTTTCCAATCCCGCCGTTACCACCTGCACGCTCAAACGCGGTGTCGCCAGATCCATGCCGGCCTCGTCCAGTTGACGCTTGAGCGCCAGGTTGAACGCCCGTGACACTTCCCATTGCTTGATCGGCGCGGTCTTGAAGCGAGCCCGCAGAATCGCGCTGCCCGACTCGAAACTCTCCACCCCCTGAATCTCCAGTGGCGACCAGATATTGCGCCGTTGCAGCGGGTCGTTGCGCATCTTCTGGCCGACATCGCGCATCAGCTTGATCGCGTCGTCGATTTCCATGTTGTAGGGGATCGCGACGCGGAAGATCGCATAGCCGAACTCCCGTGAGTAGTTCTTGATGCTCTTGATTTCGCTGAACGGGATGGTGTGCACGATCCCGTCGATGTCGCGCAGGCGCACGGTGCGGATGGTCAGGCCTTCGACGGTGCCGAGATGGCCGCCGACGTCCACGTAGTCATCGATGGCCAGGGAGTCTTCGATGATGATGAACAGGCCGGTGATCAGATCCGCCACCAGCGACTGCGCGCCAAAACCGATGGCCAGGCCGATCACGCCGGCACCGGCCAGCAGTGGTGTGACGTTCATGCCCATGTTCGCCAGGGCGACGATGGCGGCGATGATGAAGATGGTCACGAACAGCACGTTGCGGATCAACGGCATCATGGTCTGCGCACGTGCATTGGCCAGGCCCTTGCGCGAGCGGGTCAGGGCATGGTGGATCGCGGTGTCGCTGAGGATCCAGATCAGCCAGGCAAACAGCAGTGTGCCACCCAGGCCGAACAGTTTGACGCTGATTTCATGGCCGTCACCTTCGGTAAAGCGAATCAGCGACAAGCCCCATACCCGCAGGCCCAGTTCGATGAACACCAGCCACACGGCCAGGTGGGCCAGGGTGTAGAGGAAGTTTTTCAGGCGTTCTGAGTACAGCGCGTGGCGCTTGTGCCCACGCAGCGGCTTGAGGGCGTGACGGCGCACCAGCCCGTTGATGACCATGCACAACACCAGCAACACCGTGCACAGCAGTGATTGGCGCAGGGCGGTACTGGTGTCGCCGGCGGACAGGAACGTGGCGAACAGCGAGATGCCCACCAGCAGCAGTGCCGGGAGATACCAGAACGAGCCGATGATCGATAGGGTGTCGCTGATGGCGCGGCGATTGAGGCGGCGCGACAGCGGCTGGTTGCGGATCAGGTGCGCAATCGGCCGGCGAAAGCGCAGGATAAATACCCCGGTGGACAGTGCGGCCATCACATTGGCTACGGTCGCGGCGGTGTGGGCCAGGTGCTGTCCGAGAGCCTGCATCATGCGCGGGTCGCTCAGGGCTTCGCCGAAGGCGGCGAAACTGCCGATCAGCCACAGCGGGCGGAACGCCTGGTGGCGCAGGATGTAGAGCGCGCGATGACGATGCGGGCCGTCGAGCAGGGAAAAGGCAATCACGCAGATCGCCGAGAAACAGGTGCCCACCACCAACGCATAGGCCAGCACCATCGCCAGGGATTTGCCCAACGATGAGGGCAGCGCGTAGCTCAGGTACACGGTGATCACCAGCGCGATCAGCCATGGGCCGAGCTTGCGCAGGGCGAAGCGCAGCATGTCCCAGGTGCGTGGGTGTTGCGGCAGTTCCTCGGGCAGGCCAAAGCGCTCGCGCAACCGGTGGCTCAGCCAGATCAGTGCGGCAGCCAGCAGGCTCCATACCGCGAGAATCAAGGCAAAACCGAAGATGATCGGCAGCCATTCAGCGGCCGGCAGCATCAGGGCGCTCAATTCGTCCTTGGCCTGGTCGACTTCATTGGACCAGCGCCCCAGTGGGCTGTCGGCTCCGGAGAATTGTGATTCGAGGCCCGTCAACGTACTGCCGATCAAACCCAGCACGCCTTGTTCGGCCGCCGGCTGGGCTTTTTGCGTGGCGGCACGCAGCTTTTTCAGATCGCTCAGCAGTTGGGTGCGTTGCTGGTCGTTTTCCAGGGTCTTGATGACCTCGTCCAGCGACTGGCCCAACGGCACTTCTGCCTGGGGTTGGGCTTTGGTGCTGCTGCCCAGCAGGCCGGGCAGGCCCACGGCTTGCGCGGGTGAAAGCGGCAGCAGGGTGAGCAGGGCGATCAGCAGGTAGCAGGGCAGGGTAAGCAGGCGGGAAAGCACGAGGCGGTCAACCTTGAAAACGACGAGTGGACCGAGTGTACGGTTGCACGCCGCATTCGGCCAGGTGTGGGAGGGAGCAAGCCCCCTTCCACCTGTTTGATTGCCTGTGACGCAAAAATCAGGGCAGGTCGCGACTGGCGTAGAACGCGCCGAGTACCTTCACCAGATGCGCCAGGTCATGGCTGCCGCATAGCTCGCGGATCGAATGCATGGCGAAGGTCGGCAGGCCGATGTCCACGGTGCGCACGCCCAGGTGGCTGGCGGTGATCGGGCCGATGGTCGAGCCGCAGCCCATGTCGCTGCGCACCACGAAGCTCTGCACCGGCACTTCCTGAGCCATGCACAGATGGCGGAAGAACCCCGCGGTTTCGCTGTTGGTGGCGTAGCGCTGGTTGCTGTTGACCTTGATCACCGGGCCGGCATTGAGCTTGGGACCGTGGTTGGCATCGTGCTTTTCCGCATAGTTGGGGTGCACGCCGTGGGCGTTGTCCGCAGACACCAGCAGGGATTTCTGGATGGTGCGCACGAACTCTTCGCCTTCAGGCAACAGGCGACGCAGGGTTTGTTCAAGCATCGGGCCATCGGCACCGCAGGCCGAGCAGGAGCCGACTTCTTCGTGGTCGTTGCACACCAGCACGCAGGTTTCGTCGCTGTCGCTGGTGAGCAGGGCCTGCAGGCCGGCGTAGCACGACAGCAGGTTGTCCAGGCGCGCGCCGGCGATGAAGTCACCGTGCAGGCCAATCACGGCCGCGCTTTGGGTGTCGTAGAAACTCAACTCGTAGTCGAGTACCACATCGGCGTTCAACCCATGTTCGCGGGCCAGTTGATCGGTGAGTACGGCGCGGAAGTCGACACGCTCGTCACCGGCAAACTGCGCAAGGATCGGCGGCAGTTCGGTCTGTGCATTGATCGCCCAACCCTGGTTGGCTTCACGGTTCAGGTGAATGGCCAGGTTGGGAATGATGGCAATCGGCAGTTTGAAGTCGATCAGTTGGCTTTCGACCTTGCCGTCGCGGCGGAAGGTCACGCGGCCGGCCAGCGACAGGTCGCGGTCGAACCACGGCGCCAGCAGTGCGCCGCCGTAGACTTCAACGCCCAGTTGCCAGAAGCCCTGGCGCTGCAGCTCGGGCTGAGGCTTGACACGCAGACACGGGCTGTCGGTGTGGGCGCCGACCATGCGGATACCGTCCTGCAGCGGCGAGTGGCGGCCGAGCTTGAAGGCGATGATAGAGGAATCGTTTCGGGTCAGGTAATAACGGCCGTTGGCTTCGGTGGTCCAGGTGTCGCGCTCATCGAGGCGCTGGTAACCGGCCGCTTCGAGGCGCTGGGCCATGGCGGCAGTGGCATGAAAAGGAGTGGGGGAGGCCTTGAGGAAGTCGATCAGGCCTTGATTCAACGCTTCGCGCATAAATAGCTCCAGACAGCAGTGTGCGGAGTTTACCGTATTGGTCACGTATTTGGAGCGAACCTGCATGGCTGAGAACAACACAATCCTCTGTGGGAGCTGGCTTGCCTGCGATAGCGGTCTGTCAGGAAAAAAAATGTGGTGCTGATATACCGCTATCGCAGGCAAGCCAGCTCCCACATGTAGCGGTATTTGCAGTTCAGAACGGCGCCGCGCACTCGAAGCGCAGGCGCTCGCCGCTTTGCGGATGGGTAAAGCTCAACATGCTCGCATGCAGGCACAGGCGCGGCCAGGCGGCCAGGGCTTGTTCATGGGCATACAAACCGTCCCCCAACAGCGGATGACCGATGGACAGCATGTGCACGCGCAACTGATGCGAGCGTCCGGTGATTGGCGTCAGTTCCACCCGGCACCAGTCGCCGCAACGTTCCAGCACCTTCCAGAAGGTCAGCGCGTGCTTGCCGAATTCGTGGTCCACCACGTGGCGCGGCTTGGTCGGCGGGTCGTAGCGCAAGGGCAAATCGATACTGCCGCTGTCCAGTTCCGGCTGGCCCCAGGCCAGTGCGGTGTAGGCTTTTTCGGTTTCTCGGTCGTGAAACTGGCGGGACAGTTCGCGATGGGAGTCCGCGTCCCGCGCCAGCAGGATGATCCCCGAGGTCTCCCAGTCCAGGCGATGCACGATGCGTGCTTCGGGGTAGCCGTTTTCCTGCAGGCGGGTGATCAGGCAGTCCTTGTTGTCGTCGGCCCGACCGGGCACCGAAAGCAGCAGGGTCGGCTTGTTCACCACCAGGACGGCGGCGTCCTGATGCAGGATATGGATATTGGACAGCGGCATTAAACAGCCTCGTAACAAACGCCAACGGCGGCTCGGCCACCCGGTTCCCGCACAGGGATCAAGGTGAACGAGCCGCCGTGGCGGCCGCCTGTTCGATCAACGATCAGGCAGGGTGATATTGAGTTCCAGAATCGAGCAGCTGCCGTCATTTTCCAGGGCGACATGCACGTCATCGTTGCCGATATTGACGTACTTGCGGATCACTTCGACCAGTTCCTTCTGCAAGGCGGGCAGGTAATCCGGGGTGCTGCGTTGGCCGCGTTCGTGCGCCACGATGATCTGTAGACGCTCTTTCGCGACCGACGCGGTACTTGGCTTTTTGTTGGCGCGAAAGAAGTCGAGAAATTTCATTGTTCAATTGCCTCCAAAGATACGCTCGAAGAATCCCTTCTTCTTGACGTCGAGGAAGCGATGGTCAACGGTCTTGCCCAGCAGGCGATCAACCGCATCGCTGTAGGCCTGGCCGGCGTCGCTCTGGTCATCGAGAATCACCGGCACGCCCTGGTTGGAGGCCTTGAGCACCGCCTGGGATTCCGGGATCACACCCAGCAGGGTCACCGCGAGGATGTCCTTGACGTCTTCCACGCCGAGCATTTCGCCATTATTGACGCGCTCAGGGTTGTAGCGGGTGAGCAGCAGGTGTTCCTTGATCGGCTCTTCGCCTTTCTCGGCACGCTGGGACTTGCTGGCCAGCAGGCCGAGCATGCGGTCCGAGTCACGTACCGACGACACTTCCGGGTTGGTGACGACAATGGCCTCATCGGCGAAGTACATCGCCAGGTGAGCACCGGTTTCGATACCGGCCGGGGAGTCGCACACCACGTATTCGAAGGTTTCCTTCAGTTCGGCGAGGACTTTGCCCACGCCTTCCTTGGTCAGCGCGTCCTTGTCACGGGTCTGGCTGGCGGCCAGCACGTACAGGTTCTCAAGACGCTTGTCCTTGATCAGGGCCTGCTGCAGGTTGGCTTCGCCGTTTACAACGTTGACGAAGTCGTACACCACGCGGCGCTCGCAACCCATGATCAGGTCAAGGTTACGCAAACCGACGTCGAAGTCGACGATGACTGTCTTGTGGCCGCGCAGTGCGAGGCCGGTACCGATAGCGGCGCTGGTGGTGGTCTTACCCACACCACCCTTGCCGGATGTAACCACGAGAATCTTGGCCAAGGTGTTTCACCCCTAAGGAAAAAGGACTTTTCAGCCCCTGAAAAACATCTCTTGAAACTCGCTGCAGGCGGACAGCCTGTGCAGGAAAAAGACTCGGTTTCCACGGGGGACGCCAACTTTCAGTTATTCCTACGCAAGTATTGCCGGTTTCGCTTTGCTATCAGAGTCTAGAGATGCTTGGAAAATGCGGCAGTATCCGTTAAAGACGGGTGATGTTCAACACATCGCCCGACAGGCTGACCTGGACCCCGGCCCCCCACAGCGGGTCGCGGCGTAAATCTTCGGCAACCTTGTACTGACCCGCGATGGAGACCAGCTCGGCGGTCAACTGCTGGCAGAAAATACGGGCCCTGGTATCACCCTTGATGCCGGCGAGTGCACGGCCGCGCATCGGACCGTATACATGGATATTGCCATCGGCGAGAAGTTCCGCACCGGGGCTGACCGAGGAGACCACCACCAGGTCGCCACCCTGGGCGTAAATCTGCTGCCCACCGCGTACGGGCGTGGTGATGATCTTTGTAGGCTTGATCAGCGGCTCCGCCGGTTTTTCCGGTTTTTTCTTCACCTCGCCTTCGCCTGGATCGATCGGACGCTCGCGCGCGCCGGACGGCGGCAGTACGGGCAGTTCGATTGCGATGGCTGCGGCAATGTCTTCGATCCGACTGGCGCGAATCGCCAGGGTGCGCAGGCCGTGGGAGCGGCACACGCGCATCAGGCCGGGCAGGTCGACGACGCCCTGGCCGGCGGGCAATTTGTCCAGGGCCAGCACCAGCGGGGCATTGTTGAAGAAGTTCGGCGCGAGGGCGACCTTGGCGGCGAGCTGGCGGTCCAGGGCGTCGAGGTCGTTGCGCGCCAGTTCCAGCACGGTGATGGCGAGCATGCTGCCTTTCAGCTGGAACACGGGATCTTGGTCTAGCGGTTCGGTTTGGCTCATGGTCGGCAAAGCGGCTTGTCACGAAAAGTGTCGAGACTTATAACGAGAACATCCACTGGCCGCAAGCCGAGTCGAACCGTTGTAGAATGCGCGGCCCTGTCTTTACCGGAATCTGTAATGGATCGCCCGCGTTTTCGAGCTGCATTTTTTCATCCGCGTTTTTGGCTGTTATGGCTGGGGCTCGGCCTGCTGTGGCTGGTCACCCAATTGCCGTACCGCGCGCTGCTGACCATTGGTCGCCTGCTTGGCGCGGGCATGTACCGCGTGGCCGGCGAGCGTCGCCGTATCGCCGCGCGCAACCTCGAGCTGTGCTTCCCGCAGAAGAGCGCCCGGGAGCGCAAGCGCCTGCTCAAGGAAAACTTCGCCTCCACTGGCATCGCCTTCTTCGAAATGGCCATGAGCTGGTGGTGGTCGCGCCAGCGCCTGGCGCGCCTGGCGCACGTCGAAGGGCTTGAACACCTCAAGCAGGCGCAACTGGACGGCAAGGGCGTGATCCTCATGGCCCTGCACTTCACCACCCTGGAAATCGGCGCCGCCCTGCTTGGTCAGAAGCACACCATCGACGGCATGTACCGCGAGCACGGCAACCCGCTGTTCGACTATATCCAGCGCCGTGGCCGCGAGCGGCACAACCTCGACTCGCTGGCGGTTGAGCGAGAAGACGTGCGCGGCATGCTCAAGCTGCTGCGCGCCGGGCGCGCCATCTGGTACGCACCGGATCAGGACTATGGCGCCAAGCAGAGCGTTTTCGTGCCGCTGTTCGGCATCCAGGCCGCCACCGTCACCGCCACCAGCAAGTTCGCCAAACTCGGCAAGGCGCTGGTGGTGCCGTTCACCCAGCAGCGCCTGGCCGACGGCAGCGGCTATCGCCTGGTGATCCACGCGCCACTCACCGACTTCCCCGGCGCGAGCGATGAAGCCGACGGCCTGCGGATCAATCAGTGGGTCGAAGCTGCAGTGCGGGAATGCCCCGAGCAATATTTGTGGACCCACCGCCGCTTCAAGAGCCGGCCACCGGGCGAGCCCAAACTGTACGAAAAACGCCGTCGATAACCGCCGTTTTCCCCACATGGAGTGACGCAATGCGCCCAGCCGAACCGGTCACAGGCTTGATTCTTTCCGGCGGCGGAGCGCGAGCGGCCTATCAGGTGGGGGTACTGGCGGCGATTGCCGAGCTGTTGCCGCCCGGGGCGCCCAATCCGTTTCCGGTGATCGTCGGCACCTCGGCCGGGGCGATCAATGCCGTGAGCCTGGCCAGTGGTGCGATGGATTTTCGCGCGGCGATCCAACGGCTTACGGCGTTCTGGCAGGGTATTGGCAGCCATCAGGTGGTGCGCAGCGACTGGCCCGGAGTGCTTCGCCAGGCCAGTCGGTTTTTTATCCACAGCCTGCTCGGCATTGGACGGCAATTTCCGGTGGCGCTGCTCGACAGCTTGCCTCTGCGCGATTTGCTGCAGGACAAACTGCACTTGCCGGGTATCGATGAGGCGATCCGCAACCAGCACCTGCATGCCGTCGCGGTCACAGCCTTTGGCTATGAATCCGGGCAGGCGGTGACCTTCTATCAGGGCGGCGGCACCATTGAGGCCTGGTTGCGCCATCGGCGCACCGGCGTCCCCACGCAACTGACCGTCGAGCACCTGCTGGCAAGCTCCGCGATCCCCTTGCTGTTCGCTCCGGTAAAGCTCGACGAGGAATACTTCGGCGACGGCGCGGTGCGTCAATCCGCCCCGATCAGTCCGGCGCTGCACCTGGGCGCCAGTCGGGTGCTGGTGGTCGGTGTCAGCGGCAATCCACGCAGTCATGAACCGTCGATGCCGCGCAGCTTTACCGGCCAGCAACCGACCCTGGCGCAGATCGGCGGGCATATGCTCAACAGCACGTTCATCGACAGCCTGGAGAGCGATATCGAGCTGCTGGAGCGTCTGAACACGTTCAGCCATTGCGCGCCCGGTGTTGCGGCGGTGGATGTGCTGGTGATCGCGCCCAGCCAGCCGCTCGATGAAATTGCCGCACGGCATCGCCAGGAGTTGCCGGCGGCGCTGCGGGTGTTTTTGAAGGGGCCGGGGGCGACGAAGACGAGCGGGGCGGGGGTGTTGAGTTACCTGTTGTTCGAGGCGGGGTATTGCGGCGAGTTGATTGAGTTGGGCAGGCGCGATGCATTGGCCAAGCGCGAGGAAATCACGCGCTTCCTCGGCCTGCCCTCAATCAGCGCTTAGAAGTGGTATTTGACCAAAAAGCTCGCCGTGTCCTGGGTGGTCTTGAACGCGCCGGAATCTTCGATCCCGTACTTGTTCTTCCAGTAGTCATACTCGAAACCGACGTATAGCTGTTTCTCGCCCCAATGCAGCGCCTTGCCCAGGTCGTATTTAACCTGCGGGTTGAAGTGCAGGTTGGCGTGGTAAGTGCCACGGGCGTTACGGTCGTTGTCCACCACCCAGTCGATGAAACCATCGATCAGGATGTTCGAATTGCCCACCGGCAGGGTGTAGGCCCACACCGGCGTGATCTGCCACACACCGTCGCCCGGGCGATTGCCTTCGGTCTGGCGCTGGTAGAAGTTCAGCTGGAAATAGTCAAAACCGGGGATGTTCAAATCAAAGGCCGGGCCGAGCAGGTAGGACTCGTTATCGCCTTCGCCGAACTCGTAGGTGAAGGCGAGCAACACGTCCTTGATCGGGCCGAGCGACAGGTCCTTGTCCAGAATCTTGCCGAATGACAGGCGCGGGCTGAACTCGCCGTAGTACGTGTTCGGGCCGACGTTGCCGTCTTCCTTGCCGTTGTAGAAGATGCGATCGAGGAAAAAGAAGTTGTCGCCGTACTTCCAGGCGTCGGCATGTTCGAAGGTCACGGTTTGCTGGATCTGCGGGTTGACCGTAAAGTTTTTTCCCCACAGGTATGTCAGGCTGTTGTTCTGCCACTGCAGCAAATCATCGGCCACGGCCTGGCCGCCGGCCAGCAGGGATCCTGCCAGCATCAGGCCTTTGAACATAGGTTTCATTCGGTGCTCCCGAGTTTAAGGTGGTGTTTTTCTTCTCATGGCGCTCTGGTGTGGCGCCTTTGGGTCGCTGAAAAAATCGTCTGATCGGTCAGCTTTGATACTGATAGCAAGAGCCGCGCCAAGGCAGGCAGCGGCAATCAATTCGAGCGGGCGCGGAGAATACTGACTCCAGCACGCCGGCTCAAGTGCGCCGTTGCGGCGCACGGGTCACGCACTGCGCTTCATGAGCGAACACATCACTTTTCCCTGTGGAAGGGAGCAAGCTCCCTTCCACAATTGGATGTGCGTCAGCCCGTCAGTTGATGTGTGCGCCCTGGCTGATCCAGATGCCGATCAAGTCCCGCTCCTGCTGGGTCATCTGGGTAATGTTGCCCAGCGGCATGATCGGGCTGGCAATGGCCTGTGCCTGGATGCGCGCGGCCTGCTGCTGGATCTGCGCCGGGGTGTCGAACATCACGCCGGCCGGCGCGGTGCTGAACAACGGGCTGGTAGGCTTGGCCGAATGGCACACGGTGCAGCGCTGTTCGATCACGCTGTGCACCTGGCCGAAATCGATGGCGGCCTGGGCCGGTGTGGGGTCGGCAGGCGGTGCGGCGGGAGCGGCGGGTTTCAAGCCGCCCCCCAGCGCGGTTTCCGGCAACGGCTGGTACTCGATGGCGGCCGGCGCCTTGGCCACATCCACCGGCTGCCTGGGCCCGGTCACGTACGCCAGGCAAATCATCGCCAAGGCGCCCACTGGTAAGGTCCATGCGTACTTCTGGCTGTTGTGCCGGGTGTTGAAGTAATGCCGCACCAACACCGCCACCACCGCGATGCCCGCCAGGATCAGCCAGTTGTATTGGCTGCCGTAGGTACTCGGGAAGTGGTTGCTGATCATGATGAACAGCACCGGCAAGGTGAAGTAGTTATTGTGGCGTGAACGTAGCAAGCCTTTGGCCGGCAGCGAAGGATCCGGCGTGCGGTTTTCCGCGATGGCCGCCACCAGCGCACGCTGGGCCGGCATGATGATGCGGAACACGTTGCCCACCATGATCGTGCCGATCACCGCACCCACGTGCAGGTAGGCGCCACGGCCGCTGAACACTCTGCTGAAGCCGTAGGCTGCGGCAATCAACAGCACGAACAGGATCAGGCCGAGCAGGGCGGGGCGCTTGCCCAGGGCCGAGTCGCAGAGAAACGAGTAGATGAACCAGCCTGCAAACAGCGAGCCGATGCCCAGCAACACGCCTTCGGTGCCGCTGAGGCTGCTGCCCGGGGCCAGCAGGTACAAGGTGGGGTTCCAGTAGAACACCACGCACAGCAACGCAACGCCCGACATCCAGGTGAAGTAGGCCTCCCATTTGAACCAGTGCAGGTTGTCCGGCATGGTCGGCGGGGCCAGTTTGTATTTTTCCAGGTGATAGATGCCGCCACCGTGGATCGCCCACAAGTCACCGGCCAGGCCGCTTTTGGGGTTGACGCGGTTGAGGTTGTTTTCCAGCCAGACAAAGTAGAAAGAAGCGCCGATCCAGGCGACGCCGGTGATCATGTGAACCCAGCGCACGCTGAGGTTCAGCCATTCCAACAGATGTGCTTCCACAGTCTTTACCTCTCGCCTGTCACCCTTGTTGTCGGGTGATCCGGCCTTCTCTTATTGGTGGGGGGCGAGGATCAACCGCTCATCCTCTTTGAAAAAATGCTCATCGCAGTTATTACCTGTGCCACTGCGATCAACCACCAGGAAGTCATCCCGCTTTTCGATCGTCAGCACCGGGTGGTGCCAGACGCCGCGATGGTAATTGATGCCCTGCCTGCCGTTGGTGACGAAGGCGCGGACCAAGCCTGATACCGGTGCATCGCCAAGCGGCGCGACCACGATCAGAAAGGGGTTGCCGAGCAGCGGAATGAAAGCCTGGCTGCCCAGCGGGTGTCGTTCCAGCATGCACACGGTCATGGGCATGTCCTGCGCGTCGGCGCGGAAGATGCTGATGATGGCGTGGTCTTCAGGCTGGGCGGTTTCTACCGTTGCCAGCTTGTGAAAGCGCATGGTCGACCCGTTGTTGATCATGAAGTGATCGCTGCCGTCGGTTTCGATCACGTCACCGAAAGGGGCGAAGGCTTCTTTGGTCAGGGGTTCGATCATCAGTGTGCGCATGGCTGTCTCTTATCCGGATTCTGTGTTGTTGGTTCTGGCGCTATCGCAGGCAAGCCCGGCTCCCACAGTTGCAATGCATTCCCCTGTGGGAGCTGGCTTGCCTGCGATGGGGTCACCGCTTACTTGGCGACCTTGCCCAGCACGCGCAGGCGACTCACCCCACCATCCGGGAACACGTTCAGGCGGATATGGGTAATCGGCCCCAGCGCCTTGATCTGCTCGGCAAACGTATGCTCGGCGTGCATTTCCAGCTTCTGCGCCGGCAGCAGTTCGCGCCAGAACAGCGACTGGGTTTCGATCTGACTGTCAGTGCCGCCTTTCACGAAAGCACCCTGGATCGAGCAGGTGTCCGGGTAGTTGCCCTTGAAGTGCAGGGTGTCGACGACGATTTTTTCGACCACGCCGGCATGGCCCAGGGCGACGATCACCCAGTCATTGCCGGGCGTGCGGCGACGCGCGGTTTCCCAGCCATCGCCCATGTTGACGCCACGGCCCGGGTTGAGGATGTTGCTCATGCGTCCGAAATGTTCATCGGAGCAGGCCAGTGCACGACCGCCATTCAAGGCCGCGGCCAGGTCGAGCTGTTCGTTGTCGCCCACCGCCGACCAGTCGCGGAACGGCACGCCGTACACCCGCAGACGGGCCACGCCGCCATCCGGGTAGATATTGAAGCGCAGATGGCTGAACGCCTGGTCGTTGTTGATCTCGTGGAAGTGATGGCTGTTGCCCTGCAGCTCGACTGCCGACAGCACTTCAACCCACTGGGTGTTGTCATCCGGCTCGCCGCTTGCCAGGAAGCACGCTTCGAGGGACGCCGACGGCGGGTAGTTGCCGGTGAAGAATGAGGTGTCGATGTCCACGCCCTTGATCGAGCCGGGCACGCCCAACTGAATTACCGCGCTGTCGTAGCCTTCGAAGCGCTTGCGGCGCGATTCCCAGCCGTCCATCCACTTGCCATTGTCATCGAACACGCCTTCCTTCCACACGGCCGGAGTCGGTTGGAACAGGCGGTTGGCGTCGGCGAACCAGTCATCTGTCACGGAGATGATCTTGGTGCCCAGGCGGGCATCGGCCAGGTTGACGAACTTCTCGAAAGGTGCGGCGTAAGCTTTCATTTTTCTTGTCTGCCTTGAGTTGAATGGCTGGGGCGGGTCTTTAGAGGGTGAGTAAACGGAACAACGCGATCTTGTTGATCTCGTCCAGTGCGCATTTGAATTCGGTGTCGACCGAATGATGAATGCGCGTTTCGAACGCCGCGAGGATCTGGTGCCGGTTGCTGCCCTTTACCGCCATGATGAAGGGAAATTTGAATTTGGCCTTGTAGGCGTCGTTCAGCTCGGTGAAGCGCAAAAACTCTTCGGCCGTGCACTGGTGAATACCCGCGCCCGCTTGTTCATGGGTGCTGGCCTGGGTCAGTTGGCCCTGGACGGCGGCACGGCCTGCCAGGTCCGGGTGAGCATTGATCAGGGCCAACTGGCTTTGATGATCAGCGCTCAACAGGATATCGCTCATGCGCTGGTGCAGGGTTTCGATCTGGTCGATGGAAACATCCTGGCCCAGGTCGTAGGCCTTTTCGGCTACCCATGGTGAGTGTTCGTAAATATCGGCAAAGGCCTGGACGAAGGCGTCGCGGCTCAGGGTCGAAGGTTTCAGGGTTTGGAACGCAGTCATTTCGCCGCTCCCGTGCAGGGGTGGGTTTGGTGCCAGTGTCGCGCGATATCGACGCGACGGGTGAACCACACCTGTTCATGGCCTTTGGCGTACTCAATGAAGCGCTTGAGCGAGGCCAGGCGTGCCGGGCGGCCTATCAGGCGGCAATGCAGGCCGATCGAAAGCATCTTCGGTGCCTCGGCGCCTTCGGCGTAGAGCACGTCGAAGGCGTCCTTGAGGTATTCGAAAAAGTCATCGCCCTTGTTGAACCCTTGCACCTGGGTGAAGCGCATGTCGTTGGTGTCGAGGGTGTAGGGGATCACCAGGTGCGGTTTACCGTTGGGGGTGTTCGGTTCCCAGTAGGGCAGGTCATCGTCGTAGGTGTCGCAGTCGTACAGGAAACCGCCTTCTTCCATCACCAGCCGCCGGGTATTGGGGCCCGTACGGCCGGTGTACCAGCCCAGCGGTCGTTCGCCGGTCAGCTCGGTAAGGATGCGGATCGCTTCGCGCATGTGCTCGCGCTCCTGGGCCTCGTCCATGTACTGATAGTCGATCCAGCGGTAGCCGTGGCTGCAGATTTCGTGGCCGGCGTCGACCATCGCACGGATCACGTCCGGGTGGCGCTGGGCGGCCATGGCCACGGCGAAGACGGTCAGCGGGATATCGAACTGCTTGAACAACTTGAGGATGCGCCACACACCGGCACGGCTGCCGTATTCGTACAGCGACTCCATGCTCATGTTGCGCGCGCCCTGCAGCGGCTGGGCCGAGACCATCTCCGAAAGGAAGGCTTCGGACTCTTTATCGCCGTGCAGAAGGTTGCGCTCGCCACCTTCTTCGTAGTTGAGCACGAACGACAGCGCGATACGTGCCTCGCCCGGCCAATGGGGGTGAGGCGGGTTACTGCCGTAACCGATCAGGTCGCGTGGATAGTCAGCGCTCACTGCAGTCTTCCTTCTTTGTGCGTGGTAGCAGGTGTGTGGCGGCCAGGGCCGTGAAAACGCGGGCGGCGTCACGGCAATGAGTGATTGTATACAACTTGCCGCGAAATTTGTAAGCCTGCGTTTCTGCATTTTTTCCTGGGTAAATCACTGCAAGAAACTTGCCTGACTGGTCAGCTAATCCACAAAAATGCTAGGGCAGAAGAGCGCTTGCTGGCGAAGATCTCCACTGCACCACTTTTAAACTGAAAGAGCGCGTTATCGTTGAGGTTTTTCGCGAGCAAGCTCGATGCTGCAAGGGGGCGGCGCGTGTTGAAATTATTGTGTACAGTTTTTTTAAAAAGTGTCTTAATCGGTCATCGCCGACTTTGTGCAGCCCTGAAAAAGTGCGGCCCCTTCTTTCACTGACTTCGGGAGGCGCACACCGCCATGGGACGCTTGACCACGCACGTTTTGGACGCCGCACACGGCTGCCCCGGCAGCCATATTCAGGTCGAGCTGTACCGCGTCGAGGGTGCGCAACTGGTGCGGGTGGCCACGGCGCTGACCAACAGCGACGGACGTTGCGACGCGCCACTGCTGCAGGGCGACGACTATCGCAGCGGCGTGTACCAGTTGCAGTTCAGTGCCGGCGATTACTATCGCGCACGGGGTGTGCAGTTGCCCGAGCCGGCTTTTCTGGATGTGGTGGTGCTACGTTTTGGTATCAGTGCCGAACAGGATCACTACCATGTTCCCTTGTTGATTTCGCCTTACAGCTACTCCACCTATCGCGGCAGCTGAGCCCCACGCCGGGTTATTTAATTAACGCCTGAACCCCTTGCTGGCTATCTACCCTGCTTTTTTCAAGCAAAAAAGTGGATGTAGATATGGAATCCGGACATCAGGTAGCGGCCGACGAGCACACGCCACGGCAACGAGGGGGTGAGCAAGGCAGCAGCCTGATGCTTGACCATCTCATGGCCATCCCCAGATCCAGCCGACAGCTCAATGAGCTTTATCTGGCCAACTCCCGTTGCGAGCGTCATATCCATTTGCTGCAGCAGGCGCAGCGGGTGTCACCGAGGATCAGCCGGCTGATCCGCCAGACCCTGCGCGACACATTCCAAATGGACCCCGACGCCTTGCTGCTCAATGTGCCGCTGTCTCCCGATGCGCCCCGGTGGAACCGCAATTTGACCGATACGGTGATGAGGCTGC
Source organism: Calliopum simillimum (assembly GCA_951812925.1). NCBI lineage: Eukaryota > Metazoa > Arthropoda > Insecta > Diptera > Lauxaniidae > Calliopum > Calliopum simillimum. The sequence continues at coordinate 6,875 of CATOTO010000174.1, read as the reverse complement.
TGGCTGAGCGTGCGTGCATCAGAGAGGGCCGATTGAGCGAGCAGGCGTGCCAGGCCAGGCAACTGGCCGATGATGTTTTGGGGCGTGTACTGGATGTGGATCTGCTGAAGCGCATCGAATCCTCGGTGCCGGCCGCGTGGCAAGCACTGTCCAGCAGCGGCTTCATTTCCCGCAGGGACCGCTGGTGCGAGTTACACGGGTTGTTCATCGCTGACCAGGCTGTGCTGGTGCATGGCTTGAATCAGTTATCCGATGCTGGATTGGCGATGATCATGGCGATGGTTGAAGCGCCGACCCCTGCGCAGCGCGCACGCGCAGGCGGCGAATGGGCCCATTTACGCGTTGCACAGGTCGTCTGTCCGGGCCAATTGCAGAGCTCGATTCCCTTCAGTGGCGCCCTGCATCTTTACTACGACAAGGCGCAGGACGATGCGCGCCAGGTGCTGTTTTTGCCGGGCCTGACGCCGGTGTTTTACGAGTTCGAAACACGGGCGCAGTGGCAGCAGCAATTTCCCGCGCTGGTGAGTGTTCACGTGCAGACATTGTGGCCGTTGCTGGCGTTGCGCAGGCGCCATGAGCTGCCCGATGTGACGGCATCGTCGTTGCTGCCTTTCGTGGCGGGGCAGGTGGGCCCGTTGATCGTCGAAGACGCCATCAAGCACAGCGCCACCGCGCTTTTGGACGTGCAATGGGATAACGAACTGGCGACCTTGATGGATATCAACATCGCGTTTCTGTTTCCCGGCAATGCGATCAAGGGGGCTTATATGAGCCCCTCGCAGCGGTTGCTGGTGGTGGAGCGAGGGCGCAGCCAGATCGGCGTCACCCCCGGCTTGAAGTCGGCGCTGGCGCAGCTACTGGTGCTGGATCAAAAACAGCGACATCTGGAAATCAGCTTCGCCAGCCTCTCCAGGCATCTGCCATTGCGCATCCGTGAAATGAAGCAGCGCCTGTATGAAAGGGCATTGGGGGCCTTGCTCGACCCGCACAAACCCGAGGTGCAAAACGCGGACTATGTGGCCTTCACCGCCGAGCACAGTCAATGGCTGGCGTTGCGTGCCCAGGGATCGGCCTTGCTTGAAGGCAGCGAGGACAGCCTGCATGACCAGGCATTCTGGGACGGTAATGGCGCCGACCAGGCGAGCCTTCAACGGCGTCTGCTATCGATCCGGGGCGCCGCGCTCATCAAAGAGGCCCAACTGCAGTATCGATTGCAGTTCATCGACAAAATGCTGCTGGATTGGCTCAGCCTGCTGGTTGATAAACCCCTGCAATGGCGCAATTGCGGCTTCAGGGTGCTGTCGATCACCGTGGGCGCCGAGAGGCAGCCGCGCTACCGATTGCAGGCTGCGTTCGTGCTGGCCAGTGATGCGGTTCCCTCAACCATAAACACCCGTCAGGCGGTCGTGCTTTACGTACCCGGGGTGGCAGGCGGCCTGCAGCGGTTCAGGACCCTGGCGCTATTGGAGCGCTGCGTGCAGGCCAGTTTCAAATCCGCCGAACCAGGGGCGCTGTGGCAATGCATCGGGCGCAGCGAGCGTAACGCTGCGCGAGCCTGGGCCCGAGGGCTCAAGGCGGACGAGCCGATGGTGCTGACCTTTGAAGACATTGAAGGCGAGGTGTTGCTGAGCGGATTGAATGAACAGATCAACGGTTTCACTGATGCCCGGCAGAAAGTGCAGCAGGGCGCGCAGGTATTTACCGAGATCACAGACGCTGCCCTGGCGACAACTTTCTTGTCGGCCGAGTTCGTGCAAAGCCTGCAGGTGCCGGCCAGCGAGGCCAGGGAGGTGGCGTTGGCCCAGGTGCAGACGGTGATGATCGCCGCAGGGCTCGCAACCAAACTGCCGGCGTGGCATACCCGTTTGCCGGCGTCCAAGCGCAGAAGCTACCAGCGGCACATGCGTCATCAGCACCGCAGTGAACTCAATTTGCAGCGTTATCTGGTCACCCAACTGGGGGACGTGGAAACCTTCGCTCGCCCCTTGCTGACCCGCCAGTTGACCGCCGACGGTTTTTATCCCGAATTGGATATCGACAAACCCCTGTTCGACATTCCAGATGATGTGAGCAGCGTGTGGGCCAGTCATCCTGAGCGCACTGCAGGTGAGTCGGGTCCTAAAATCGTGGTCAGCAAGGAGCGCAGCACGTTCAGCTTTATGCAGCTTGCATTGAGCAACCTCGACCCGCAGGCACCCTGGACGCGGTGGCGGCTGAATCACACGCGCTACCTCGATCCGGCCTGGCGCACGCGTTTGAACGTGGACTACCTGATCAAGACGATTTCGGCGTTGGACATAGGGGGGCAGTATGATCGCAAGGTGCTCAGCGTTTGCTACGGTGAGGGCGATGTCGAGGCGACTGCGCGCACCGCGCCGCTGCTGCACGAACTGCTGCGCAGGCCTGTTCAGCGGCAAACCAGGCTGGATCTGATCAGTGCCGAGCATCTGAACCTGAGCGAATATGGCGTGCTGCTGTTCAAGCGCGCAGTGAAGGCGAAAAAGGCTTTGCGTTTGTGTTTCCTGAGGCTTGAGGCGCTGACCGTGCCGTGGGCGCGGCATGTTGCCGGGATTGTGGTGATTCAGGACCGCGAGGGTGAGCAATGCCTTCTTTATTGGCCAGGCCAGTCCGATTACCCGGCGTTGTCGGAATACCCCAACCGCAACGCGCTGCTGGCAGCGCTGATGATGCACCTGCAGCCACGGGAAAAAGCCATCGAGCTGGCCAGACACATCGCGCCCGATTCCGAGTTCAAGGCACTTGCCGGTTATCCGGGCGGGCTCACGCCGGTGGTTGAGCCGCAGGGACGCTGGCGCAGCACGCTGGAGCAGTTGAACCTCTTTGCATTGCACTCGTTTGAGGGCGCGCGCGCAGTGTTATCGGCCAAGCGTCTCTACCGATGGTTTGAATCGCACCGCGTGTTTCCGGCGACGGCATTGCCTGAGATTCAAGCGGAGATCCTTGAGCAGCAGAAGGTTGCGCCCTCTGGATGGCTGGCGCTGACCGAAACCGACGCCGGCAATATGGTGGGCGCGTTGGCGCACGCGCAGGTCATGCAGGTGCAGCGCCAGGGCCGTGCAGAATCCAATGCCCAGGCCTATCTGGACGCTTATCGTGAGTGGCGATTGGGCGAGCAGGCAGATCGCAGGGTCAGAGGTTTTTTGTCGCTGATACCCTTCGTGTCTATCGGCGTGCTGTCCTACGAAGCGCTGCTCGCCGCTCGGCGTCTTTATCACAGTGGCACTGCCGAAAATGCGTTGGACTTGGTGATTGCCCTGCATCAAGTCCTCCTGGAAATGGCCATGACGTTCATGTCCGCAAAGTCTGCGCAGCCGGGCAAGGTCGGGGCACAGGCCTCTGCAACTTTGCTGAACAAGGGCCTCAGGCAGTTGCGACGCCATCATCGACACCAAGGTGAAGGGGCCGTGCGACGGCCCTCGTCACCCATGACCGGCAAAGGGTTGGAGCCTTACAGGATTTCCGGTGCCGTCAGCGATGCAATCGAGCTGAAAAGGCCACACCATAAAGGCTCGCTGATCAAAAACGCAGAACAGTTTGTGGTCGACGCCAAGGGCGCGCGTTACGGTGTGTATCAGCGTAAAGGGGAGCAACAGCTTCGCTTGAAAAACAGGCAAACCCCTGGGGAGAACGAGCTGTTTTTGTTCATTGAGGAACCACGGGAATGGTTGTTGGAGGCTGATGCCCCGGAGCCGACGCCCGGTCCAAGTTCCCGCAGCACTCCTCTCTGGCAAGCGCCGCCCACCCCGCTGGCGACTCCCGTCAGTTGGAGCGCGCCACCCGCCGCTTCGGCCATACAGCTGGCCAGAAGGGCGCGACACCCGACGAGTGCCTGGCGCGAATGGGGTCGAGTGCTCGATGTGGATAACGCAACGCCGGTATCCCCAGGCAGCAAACTCTACAACGTCCAGGGTGCTGCCAATCCGAGCCTGAAGATAGGCGAGCGTTTTTATGAAACCCTTCCGTCCGGTTCACAGGCCCACCCCAATGTGGTGTTCATCAATCCGCCGGGATCACTTTTTGACAGTGTAGAGGGTGTTGGTTTGCGCCTGGGCGATACGACCGTTGCGCAACCGGTACTGTTTACCTTCAGCGAAGACTTGCGGTGGACCTCGCGCGCACCGCTGTTCAGTGAGCCGTTGTCCACGTCCATAAAAACCGGTTTCCCGGACATGACGAGTTTCAGTGCTCAACAGGCAGCCTACAGGCTGGTGGAATTGGCCGATTCAGGCCGTCAGCCCCTGACGACCACGCGCTTGTTGAACATACGCGCCGCGCTGGACAGGTGGACGCCCGCGGCTGCGGGGCTCATGGCCCAGACTGATGATTTACTGAAAATGCTTCGACCAATGCGTCCGCGGCGCATGAGCAGTCTGTACGTTGGGGTGGACGGTGAGGCTGGCGGTTTTGAGCGCATTGATTTTTACCTGCCCCAGGCCCTCGATGCATCCTTGTTCAGCAAGCCAAAAGGCCGGAGCACCATCACACTTGGGCGCTCCAATGCGTCGGCAGACGCGGCCAAGCGCGTTCTGCAGAGCATGGGCTTTCAGGTTGAGCCTCTGGACTTCACCTATACGCCTAAATTTCCCCAGTTGCTGGCTACACACCCCTCATCCACACACCTGTACTACATCGTACCCAAATGGATGGATGCCAGGACCCTGACCATGAAGTACGGTAGAGAACGATTACTCTCCGATGCCTGGTTGCAGGACAAGAGCGCTATATACCCCCGCCTGCTAAGGCCGGTCATGGCGGCTTTGAAAGAGGGGCGACTGGTCAAGTTGTTTGCGGGTATTCAAAGTACTGACCCGGCTACTGTGTATTTCCTGCGGCCGGCAGATCTGTGATGAATCTGCCGCCACCTGCAAGCGGCGGCTACCGACTGATCAACGAGGCCGCGCCTGCGCAGGAAAACAGGGCGGCACTGACTTTGTTGAACCAGCTCTGGCCGGCACCGCTGCGCAGGTAGCGCGCCGCGCCATGGGCGCCCAGGCCGTAGGCCAGCTTGCATAGCAGGTCGAGTACTGTCCAGGTCGCGATCATGATCAGCAGTTGCGGCAGGAACGGTTGCTGAGCGCTGAGAAACTGCGGCAGGAAAGCGGCGAAAAACAGGATGTCCTTGGGGTTGCTCGCGCCCAGCACGAAGGCGCGGCCAAACAACGCACGAAAGCGCGGCACGGCCGGCGCCTGTGGCACATTGGCCGCCTGGGCCGGCAGGCGCGACTGCTGCCAGCTTTGCCAGGCGAGGTAGAACAGGTACAGCGCACCGACGATTTTCAGCGCGTTGAACACCTGCTCCGACGCCAATAACAACGCGCCCAGGCCCAGCGCCGAAGCACTCAACAGGCAGATCGAAGCGAACACGCCGCCGAGAAACGCCGGGTACGAGCGCCGCAAGCCGTAGTTGAGGCTGTTGCTGATCATCAGCAGCGACAGCGGGCCGGGAATCAGGATCACGATCAAGGCGGCGCCGCTGAACAGCAGCCAGGTTTCAAGCGTCATTTCATTGCTCCAGAGTTTGGCGACTGCACGTTTTCATAACCACACGAACTTGGCGATAAAGATCCCACACAGCACCCACAGGCTGACCGAAATCTCCCGGGACTTGCCGGTGCCGGCCTTGAGCGCCACGTACGTAATAAAACCCAGGGCAATCCCGTCGGCAACCGAAAACGTCAGCGGCATCATGATCGCGGTGACAATCGCCGGAATGCTGTCGGTGGCCTCGTCCCAATTGATATGGGCCATGCTGCCCATCATCAGCATCGCCACGTAGATCAGCGCGCCGGCGGTGGCATACGCCGGGATCATGCCCGCCAATGGCGCAAAAAACATCGCCGCCACGAACAGGATACCCACGGTCACCGCCGTCAGCCCGGTGCGCCCGCCCGCCGCGACGCCCGCAGCGCTTTCCACATAACTGGTGACCGGCGGCACGCCGACCATGGCGCCGAACACGCTGGATGCGCTGTCGGCCTTCAGGGCGCGGGACAGGTTGTCGATCCTGCCGTCGGCTTTCACCAGGCCTGCCCGTTGCGCAACGCCCATCAGTGTACCGGCAGTGTCGAACATGTGTACAAAAAGAAAGGCAAATACCACGCTGATCATGCTCACATTGAACACACCCATCACGTCCATTGCCATCCAGGTCGGTGCCAGGCTTGGTGGGGCGGCGATAATGCCGTTGTAGTGCACCAGGCCCAGGCCCCAGCCGGCCAGGGTTACGGCGATGATGCTGATCAGGATCGCGCCGAACACCCGGTGATAGCTCAGGATTGCAATCAGCAGGAAGCACACCGCCGCCAGCAGCGGCGCCGGCTCATGCAGCGAGCCGAGTCTGATCAGGGTGGCCGGGCTGTCGACGATAATGCCAGCGGTTTTCAGGCCGATCACCCCGAGGAACAGGCCAACTCCAGCGCCCATCGCGTGGCGCAGGCTCACTGGAATGCTGTTGAGCAGCCATTCCCGGATGCGCGACAAGGTGAGAATCATGAACAGCACGCCGGAAACGAACACCGCGCCGAGTGCGGTTTCCCAGCTGTAGCCCATGGTACCGACCACGGTGTAGGTGAAGAACGCATTGAGCCCCATGCCGGGCGCCAGGCCCACTGGCCAGTTGGCGTACAGGCCCATCAGCAGGCAGCCCAGCGCGGCGGCGATGCAGGTGGCGACGAAGGCCGCGCCGTGATCGATGCCGGCGTCGGCCATGATGTTGGGGTTGACGAAGATAATGTAGGCCATGGTGATGAAGGTGGTCAGGCCGGCGAGCAATTCGGTCTTCACCGTGGTGCGATGCACGCGCAGTTTGAACAGGCGTTCCAGCAAGCCGCCTCGCGGCGCGGCGAGGTCGAGCG
>CATOTO010000173.1:0-22570 GCA_951812925.1 Calliopum simillimum | reverse complement strand
CCGGCGTGGCTGAGCGCGCTGCAGTGGTCGCGCGAACATCACGCGCAGATCCGCGAGGACGACAGGCGCGCCGCCGCCGGCTTATGAGCTTTTACACTGACTGACTGACCGGCTGAGGCCGGGCCTACCGGAAAACTGACATGAAACTGAACACAGGAATACTGGCCACCGCGCTGTGGCTGACCTTCTCCACCGGTGCTGCCGTGGCGGCGCCTTCGATTGACGCCGGCTTTTCGCCCGAGGGCAGCGCGCAGCAGCTGGTGCTGCGCACGCTGGACGACGCGCGGGAGAGCATCAGGCTGATGGGGTACAGCTTTACCTCACCCGACGTGGTGAAGTCGCTGGTTGCGGCTAAGCGCCGCGGCGTGGACGTCAGGGTGGTTATAGACGACAGGGGGAACCGCAGCAGGGCAAGCCAGTCCGCGATGAACGTGGTGGTGAATGCGGGTATCCCGCTGCGCACCAACGGGCAGTACAAAATCATGCATGACAAAGTCATCATCACCGACGGGCAGAACGTCCAGCTGGGTTCGTATAACTACACCCGCAGCGCGGCCGAATCGAACTCCGAGAACGCCCTTGTAGTACGTGAGGTGCCGGCGCTGGCGCAGACCTATCTGGCGCACTGGCAGTCGCGATGGGACGGGGGCAAAGACTGGCAGTCCACATACTGAGTCACACCACTCCCTCTTTCACTTCTCTGGCCGGGCTGTGCGCCAACGCAGCCCGATCGCCGCAGTAAAGTTAAGTCGCTGATTTAAAGGATCTGTAGTATTCTCAGCCAATTCGTTTTAGAAATGCTGGAGGCACGTATGCCGCAGACTGATAGTTCAACTCAATCTGAGGTAAAACCTTCCCGCAAAGCGCCCCTGACAGCCAGGGAGCGTAAGATGCGTTCAGTTGCGCGCAAGCGCGAAACACATTCACCGTTAAATGTGTTTATTAACAATGGCACTAAGCAGAAGCTGGATGAGATGTGCAAGAAGTCCGGCCTGACTCAGGCTGAAGCAATTGAACGACTAATTGAAAGCAATCAAAACATAGATTTGTGAGGGTGACTATTCACGGGAATTGCTTGTGCAGACTTGTGGTGATACATTAGCTCGCAATTAAGTTATTGGTTTGCCACGCCGAAAGGTGGCAGAAGTCTGGTGGTGACAAATTAGTTAGAGCCAGAAAAAACGAAACCCCGATAATCTTCCTAGGTTTGGCGACTCAGGAGAAGACTAACGGGGCCCACTTATTCTGCATAGAAGCTGTTGCTCTATGCGGGGAGTATAGTTTTATGCCTTTTAAAGGTCAACTCCCTTCGCGCAACATAAGCGAAGGGAACGGTGTCTGAGCACATCTTTGCGATTTCTCCGACCGGAGCTTCTGCCGGTGCTTACCGTCCTTCCCGTCGCGGCGAATCCAACTCGCTGCGCAGGGGCCAGCCGAAGACGCACCGCAATCATCAGCCTGAATTCAACGGGAAAACCCCGCGCGGCATGGCGTCTAAGGTCGTGGCCTGCATCCGTCACCACGACTGGTGCCGCAACGCCGACCTGATTGCCCTGCGTCAGAAGGGGTACACCCCCTACAGCCGCATGTTCGACCGCACGTTTCGCCCAAAGCCGATGCGCATCACCGCCCGCTCCGAGAGCCGCGAGGCCCTGAGCGCCCTGTCTCTGGTGCTGGCCGCGAACTGCGACTACAGCCCGGACAGCGAGTACATGTTTGAAGTGATGCTTCCGGTCGAAGACATGGCGCGCCGCATGGGTGTTCTTCACGTTTACGAGAGCGGCCGCAAGGCTTACGACGTGCTGCTGAACGCGCTGCGCGTGCTCGAGCAGCTGGACTACGTGGTTGTTCACCGCGACCGCGACGCGGACTCCGGCCAGAACAAGCCGATGCGCATCTTCCTGACCGAATCCTTCTTTACCTCGCGCGGCATGTCCGTGGAGGACATCCGCACCTGGCTGCACCGGTACCGCCAGTGGGCGGTCGCCTCGGGCATCGCGGAGTCCCTGCGCGATAAATACGCCCGTCACCAGCTCAAAATGGCCCGCCTGGGCATCAATATCGACGGCCATCACTCCCTGAAGAACCGCCTGAAGAAAATAAAGCGCTGGGTGGTCAGCCCCGAGCTGCGCGCCGAAAAGGAGCGCGTGACCTCCGACATCGAGCGCGCGCTGGACGGCCACGCCGCGAACCTTCGGCAGCTGCGCCCGGCTAAGGGCAGCGACCGCTACCGGAACGCCTGGCGCCGCTACGCCGCGGGCGGCGGGCTGACCATGGCCGTGCAGATGAAGCTGGAGCAGTCCGTCAGGGCGGAGCATCCGCAGCTGCACGTGACTGACGCCGAGAAATACTACCGCCTGCTGCTGGAGCGCGCCGGCGTTCCGCTGCCGTAATACCGCCGTACACCTCTCTCTGTCTCTCCCCGCGGCCTCCGCGCGTCGTATGCTGGCATCTCCGGATGCCCGGCAGGATGACCCCTGCGCGCAATCCGGGCAGAACCCCTCCCTGACGTCATTTTTCTGCCCGCTCTCACCTTCACCGCCAACAATATCGCCACGACAACCCCACAGGCTCACCATTAACTTCGAACAGCACGACAAATCCGACACCTGAGCCCGATTAACTTCGAAACCCCCTCAGCAGTTACCGTTAACTTCGAACGTTACTTCTGAACAAAACATGCTTTCTAAAGAAAGAGTACCCGGAGCCTGCTGCGCAAGGCATCAGGGTAGCTCTTTCGCTTTGCTCAGAGCAAAATACGGCGACAGGCTGCCCCCCCCACACCTGGTCAAAAAGACAAAAATAGCTCCCCGGGAAGAACCCCCGGGGCAGAAACAGGGGCAGGTGTGAAGCACCGCACTCACGCCACATCAGCCCCGCTGCAAAGCCGCGCCGCCCCGGGCCGCAGGCCCGGAACAGAGTGGCTTTGATACCGGGTGTTGTAACTACCATTGTTGTGGCTTTGGGAGGCATGACTTCAGGTACTGAATACACGCCCGTAAGCGGCCCTGAAGGCCCGCTAACGCGGAGATACGCCCGGTCTCCGACCGGACCACTCCGACGGCGCAAACAGGCTTATTCATAGCGGTAAGCGGGTCTGGCTTAACAGGGCGGGGGGTGGGATTGGTGATATCTATCAGTGCAGGGCGGCTGCGCCGCGTCACGGCGACCCTGGCCCGCAGAGTCAAATGAAACACCCGCTGTCGCCTTTATGCGCTGACGCGCATGGGAAGACATCCTGGCATCGCTGTAATTGACCTCAAAACACGGCCCGGCTTATTATCCGTACATAAACTGACGGTGACGGGCAGGGTGAAGTCATGATAAATGCGGATTTTGACGACGACGAGATAACCGGAGACTGGTTATCACTGGAGTCCAGCTTTATGGTGGGTGACCTCTGCTTCAGGATGATGGCGCGGGGTGAAGCCCCTCGGCGTACCGCGCTTACGTCCACGCTCAAAGAGGCGCTGGCGAAAGAGCAGAACCCTGCAGGTCCGGGTGCACTTTCACTGCAGCTGGCCATTAAACAGCTGGAAACAGGACCTGCGAACGGAAAGCCGGGGCACTGATGACGGATTTTAATTGTACACCGGACAGCTGGCACATGGCGTGCTGCCTTCTTGGAAACTGTTGCTTCAGGATTGCACTTCGCGGTGAGGAAACATCGGCTCCTGCACTGCTTGCGGAACTGAAAAAGCTGGAGGGTATCTTTTCAGGTTTGCCCGGCGGCGAGTATCTGCCGCTGCGCCTCGCCATTGAGCAGGTGGAGATGGCGGTCGCCGGTAAAGAAGGTTGAAGTCGCTCGCGCCTGACCTGCTAATGACTTAACGGAATTTTGACGGTTCCCAGGTAGAACCCCATATTTTTACAGGGAGTGAGCCAACGTGGCTGTGACAGAAAAATCGGGCCATCTGGCATGGTGCGCCCTGGTAGCGCTGGCACTGGCCAGGCAGGATGGTGGCGTTCTTTCGGCGGCGCAGGAAAACCTATTTGTTACCCGATGGCTGGCGACTGCGCTGAAGCAGCGTCGTTTCTCGCGCGATGTGACACCTGATATCGAATGGCTGCTGAAACAGGGGCGTCAGTTCGGTGTAGGCGCGAAGCTGTCCAGCAAGCTGAATTACCTGTGGCGCTCCTGCACCGGCGAACTGTCTGAGCAAAACGATCTGTTCCGGCTGACCTATGCGCTGGAAACAGCGAAAGATATGCTCTGGAACTACCGTCTACTGAGCGACAGGGAGTGGTCAGGCAGATATGCTGTGGAGCTCAGCGCTGGTGTGAATGGTATTTACCTGTCACGCACCAGCCTCGATGTCGCTTTTGACGAAAATGGCAGGCAGATAAATCCGCTGACAGCACGTCTGACGGGGAGCGTTGCAGGGGTGATGACGCTGTTTAACCGGTGCGGCTGGCAGGCAGAGTCAGCACAGGATGACTCCCTGCCCCACCAGTTTACGCTGACAGCCAGACAGGGAGTGTCAGGAGAGGTTGATTAGGGGGGTGATGCTCAGTGGAACGAAAACTCACGTTAGGTGAGAAATCTGTCTGAAAAATCGATTAATAGACAGTGGCGTCCGTTAAATGCCATTTACCGATTAAAAACACACCGTTTTAGGCGCATTTTTCACTGCCCTTAATATTTTGATTTATCGAACAAAACAGGATCAACGTGTGAAAACGTTCCGTAGAGCGTCAAACCCCTGTCAGTACAGGATGGTTAGTGGCGGAGCTGCGCCAGGTCGTCTTCAGTCAGACCGGTCATTTTCATGACGGTACTACGGTCGATGCCGTTCTGCAGCATGGCACGGGCAACTTCCAGCTTGCCTTCCAGTTTGCCTTCCAGCTTGCCTTCCAGCTTGCCTTCCAGCCTGCCTTCAGTGCGACCTTCCTGCCTGCCCAGCTGGATGCCCTCAGCCCTGCCCTTCTCGATACCCTTCTGTTCAAGCTGTTGTGCGATGGTCATAAGTGCGTCTCCGTGTTGCGGCACACGCTGTGCCAGCTCGCGTACAAAGGCTTCAGCGTCGGACGTTTCGCCAGCCTGCACGATATAGTGTACCAGCGATATCACCTGCGATGAAGACAGATAGCCGGCCAGTAAAATGGGCGCGAGTCGTTCATGGTTAGGAGATTGAATCGCATCTTTTAAGAGCGACTGACCATGAATTTCATCGCGCCCTACCCCTTTTATGACGCGGTTATGCCTGACCCAGTGTGTAAAAATATCGTTTCTGATGTATTTTTAACCTGAAATCTGTTTTTCAGGCGCACTGATCCAGAGCAGGCATCCGCAGCCATCGTTTTTTCGCCATCTGTTGCAGCCTGTCTGAGAGCATTTTTGTGGCGTGCTCACCCGCCACGGCACCGGCAAAACGCAGCCGGCCTTTGCAGAGGATGCACTGGTATGGATCCGTGCCCAGGAAACCTTTCATCAGCACCGCAAACCCGGGCCGCTTCGGTTTTTCCCGTGCCGTCATCGACAGCGCTTCCCAGACCTTCGGCAGCAGCGTGCCCCGCTTGCGGTTGGCCAGAAAGCCCGAGTAGCGCACCATTTTAAAATGCCGTGCCGGAACGTGGCTGATATAGCGGCCGATCATCTCTTCCTGACTCAGCGTCTGGCGCTTATGCTTTCCCGTGCGGTGATCGAGGTAATGGTGGACCACCGCGCCGCCGGCATAGTGTCGCAGCCGTGAAGCCGACACCGGCGGGCGCTTCAGGTAGCGTCCGAGGTATTTAACGCTGTGCCAGGCTCCCCGGGTCTTCTTCGCGAAGTGTACCTTCCAGTGCCGGCCATACTGTGCCTTCAGGTAACGCCGCCACTGCTCCCCGTCGCGGATATGCCCCAGTCCCGGCAGTGTGCCGGGACTGACCCGCTCATAGCTGTCGCGCAGCAGGCGGATAACGGCCCCCCGCCAGATTTCCTCAACGGCCTTCTTTCTGAAGAAAAGGCTGCGCCAGGCGCCGTGCTTAACGTCAAGCCCACCGCGGGTGACGGAAACGTGGATATGCGGGTGCTGATTAAGTTGGCGGCCGTAAGTATGCAGGGCACAGAAGATACCGACCTCAATACCCTGCCGGCGTGCCCACTTCAGCATGGCGCGGGTGGCGCAGCGGAACAGGTCGTTGAGCAGGGGCCAGTTGTTGCTGAAGAAGGGCCACAGCAGGTGGGGCATGGTAAAGGTGATGTGCTGCCAGTCGCAGTCGGGCAGCACGTGCTGCTGTTCGGCTATCCACTGCTCAGTTGATTTCATGCCGCAGGCGCTGCAGGCCTTTGACTTGCAGCTCTGGCAGAAGAAGCGGGAGTGTGTGCAGTCCGGCGAGGCGCAGCAGTAACGGCGTACGCCCATGGCGCAGGTTCCGCAGGCGAGCATGCGCTCAACACAGAGGCGGGTCCACTGGCTGATGCTGTCGCCGTGTTTTTCGAGGTAGCGGTTCCAGCCGTCATCTACGGTGAAGAGGAGTTTAGCGGGGCGGGGGATATACATGAGACCGAGTATAAAACGGAGCGCCGGTCATGCAAACACCCGAAGCTGCGGAGCAGCGCCGCTCACGCCGCAGGCGTGCTACGTTCGATACATTTCTTCTGGCGTCTGCGGGTTTCGCGGTGCTGGTTTAAGGGAAGGATTTTCCGGAGTGTATTAGCACTGCGCATACGCGCAGATGCGAAGGGGTTGTTAACCAGTTTGTTATATTTCTCCCTGCGAATCAGTTCGATGTAGCCAGTTCGACCGATGCATTTATTGCATCAGGCCCCGGTGCGTTCCACTGGGCACAACCTGTATCTGGTGATGATTAGTCTAGCGTATACACGCAGTCGCGAACGGGTTTCCCTGACGTAATACACCACATAACGCAAAGATGACACAGAGCAGTCTGTGCGGGCCCACTCCCGGTGAGTGGGTCAGCCCGGCGCTGCCCTCTTAACTTGCAAGCGGAGATCAGGATTTAAAGAGCCATTTTCGGGGGACAGGGAAAGGAAGGTCTGCTTTGAGCGAAAAGCGGACGTTCTGCCGCAGCGGAAATGGCAGCGAAATGTCGGAATCAGGAGTGGCTGACTTCGCGTATACGATAATGATGCATTCAAAAGAGAGGCTTCGCGCTGCCCGCCTGACCTGGTGTTATTCCGGTCTGCCGCTGAAACATGGCAATAAACGATGACGCGCTGTTATAACCCACTTCGAAGGCCACGTTCTCCACTTTTCCGCCCTTTTCCAGTAAGTGTATGGCTTTAACCACGCGCATTCGCTGACGCCACTCGTTCAGCGGCATACCGAGCGCTTCCTGACATTTTCGGTTCAGCGTTCTTATTGTCGTGCCCGATAAGAAGGCCAGCTCTGCCAGAGGTGTATTATCCGCAGGATTTTTTTCGAGTCTTTCCAGAATAACCGTAAGCAGCGGGTCGTCAGAATAGGGTAGAAAATTTTTGTAACGCGGTGCGGTTCTCAGCTGGTCCCGGAGCACGTCAAGAAGACGGTGATTTTCCTGTGAAAGGGGCAAGGCAAGAGGATGCATACGAAGGTGCTCAAGTATGGCAATGGTCAGTGAATTCACCTCCAGAGCACAGGGCGCTTCGGGCATGCCCTGGCAAAGTTCAGGCATCAGATAAAGTGAGCAATGGGTAGCCGAATAGCGGTTCAGCCCTTCATGTACGACTCCCGGAGGCAGCCATATCCCATAGTGGGCCGGCGCAGTAAGGTGATCGGTTTCCAGCCTGACCTCCATGACTCCGCTGAAGGAATAGACAAACTCCCCCCACGGATGTGAATGCACCGGATAAGTCGCCCCGGCGGGCATGTCAGCGACCCGGAACCACGCCGGGCCCGGCAGCTCCCGCGTGAAGGGTGGCGTAATAAGCTTTTTGTTATGCATTACAGATGCCGCGAGACTCATACATTCCCCTGCTATTTTACGTTATAAAATGTCCTTTTCAAACTATATGCCTTATCCGCGTCACTGCCATACTGAAATTTTCAGGAGAGAGACGTGACTTTAAAGCGAAAAAATGCGGACCTGCGTGCAGGCGGAATAATGACAATGCTGTGCATCATATGGGGTGTGCAGCAGGTTGCCATCAAAGGCGTGGCGGATGAGGTATCACCGGTACTGCAGGTTGCCCTCCGTTCAGGGATTGCCGCTCTGCTTGTGCTGGTCGTTATGCTCTGCAGAAAAGAATCACTGCGTCAGTCCCGCCCATATCTGATGGCCGGATGTGTGGTGGGGCTGCTGTTTGCTCTGGAATTTCTGTTTGTTGCTGAAGGGCTGCGTTGTACCTCCGCCTCTCATATGGCCGTGTTTCTCTACACTGCACCCGCCTTTGCCGCTGTCGGTCTGCAGCTGTTTCATCCGGATGAGCGACTCGTGCCGGCGCAGTGGGCAGGTATTTTTGTCGCGTTTTCCGGCATTGCGGTGGCGTTCCTGTCAGGCAACAGCAGCAGCGGTGACCTGGTTAAGATGCTTACCGGTGACGCGATGGGCCTGCTGGCTGGCCTGGCCTGGGGAGCCACTACTGTCGTGGTGCGCTGTACTGCACTGAGTCAGGCTCCGGCATCACATACCCTGTTTTATCAGCTGGCCGGCGCCGGGATTTTACTGCTGTTTTACGCACTGTTCAGCGGTCAGCTTCATTTCAGACCTGGCGTTAACGGGAGTCTGAGCCTGCTTTTCCAGATTTTTATCGTGGGGTTTGCCAGCTATCTGACCTGGTTCAGCCTGATGAAAACTTATCTGGCCTCACAGCTCGGCGTACTGTCGTTCATGACGCCCGTTTTCGGCGTCCTGGCGGGTATGCTGTTTCTCAACGAGCAGCCTCAGCCGGGCTTCATCTGGGGCACGTTACTGATTCTGAGCGGCATAGTCATTGTCAGCGGCTGGCCGTGGTTTATCACGAAATTCGGACGGTCTGCTGAGGCCCATCGTCAGTCAACAGGGAGAAATCCATGAAAGTTCTTATCGTTTTTGCCCACCCGGAAACGCAATCGTTTAACGGCGCGCTTAAAGACACCGCCGTAAACACCCTGACCGCGGCCGGACACGACGTTCAGGTGAGCGACCTGTACCGCATGGGATGGAAAAGCCAGCTTGATGCAGATGACATCCCCGGTAAACGCGTCGAGCCCGGCTTCTTTAGCGCCCCGAAAGAGCAGGAGCAGATGGAAGCCACAACCGGCGCCACGCCCGACGTGCGCGCTGAGCAGGAAAAAATGCAGTGGTGCGACCTGATGATTTTCCAGTTTCCGGTGTGGTGGTTTGGCATGCCCGCCATTATGAAGGGCTGGGTTGACCGCACATTTACACGCGGTTTTGCTTACAAAAGCGGGCGGAAATATGACTCGGGTATCTTCAGGGGCAAACACGCCATGATTTGTGCCACAACGGGCACCGCCTCTTCGCTTTACGCACCTGACGGCGTGGATGGCGATATTAATCATATTTTCTGGCCGATCCATAACGGCATTTTTCATTACGCCGGTTTCGACGTGCTGCCGCCGTTTATGGCCTGGATGGCCGATAATACATCGCAGGAAAACAGAGAAGCATATCTGGAGCAGTGGGCCACCCGCCTGCGTCATATTGAGCATGAGACGCCATTGTTTTTTCACTCCCGGGAAGATTACACCGATGAGCAGCGGCTGCGGCCGGGGATCGAGGCGAAGACCGGCTTTCAGTGGAATCCTTCGGCAGGCCAGACACATGATGCAGCTGCCCGTACATACACGCATAACCTGAAAAAATAGCGAAAAACCGGTTTGTAGTTATCCAGTTATGATCGGGTAGCAACATACGTTCGTGGCAAGAAGCGGACAGGACAAGCTGAACAACAAGGTCTGCAATGCTACTTCGGTGATATTCCGCGTGTCATGGGTTGTAAGTGCCAGTTTCTCTCCGGTGCTGTTATTTCCGAAAAAATATCTCACCGCAGTGCGTGCGGGCGATGTTGGCTCTCTGCTTTACAGTGTTCAGAGAAAGGGGCTTACTACTGACGTTACCTCAGTTTTTTAAGTTATCGTGAGCGGCTTCCAGATAACCGTTGTACTGCATCCACAGCATGAATTGTTCGAAAACAAGCTGCGTGGTCGTGTCAGGCATGCCAAATCCAAATCCATGACCACCACTCTCATAACCATGAAATTCTACTTTACGTCCGGCTTTCCGCCAGGCTTCAACGATGTCCAAGTCCTGTTTACCAAAAAGGGGATCGTCAAAAGCTATGGCCAGGAACATAGGCGGTGCGTCATGAGGAACTGGTTCTGATGCGAGAGATGGATAAAAAGAGGCTATAAAGTCAGGACGGGCGGTGGCATCCAGGGAAACGGCAGCTTTAATAGCGGTTACTGCACCTGCAGAGAAGCCTATCAGCCCTACCCTTGAAGGATCGACATACCATTTTTCTGCATTTACCCTGACCATTTTTACAGCTGCGAGAGCATCCTCAGTAGCCAGTGGCTCTTCCGGCATGGGGGTGCCTTCTGCGAGGCTTTTAGCAATCAGCTGACCCCGTGACCGGGCAAAAGCCGCAAAATCCTTTTCATCCTCAGGGGTTTTACTGAGTCGGTATTTCAGAACAAAGGCGGTGATACCCTTGTCAGCGAGCTTTTTAGCTATTTGCCAGCCTTCATGCTCTATCGGAAGGAGCATGTATGCTCCCCCGGGCGCAATGATGACAGCTGCGCCCGTGGCCTTGCCCGGCGCAGGCAGAACGGGAGTAAGAGTTGCATGTGTCACATTCCGAACGATGTAGGTGCCGCCCGCTTTGTACCATATTTCTTCTGGGCCTACAGCATCCTGTCCCGGACGTAGCTGCAGGGCTGTTGGTTCCGATGGTGGCTTCACACGCAACATTTCTGGAAGTCCGTTGTCAGTTGAAGCCGTTACTGAGACTGTTGTAAACATAAAAATTGAAGCTAAAAGCCATTTCTTTAACATATACATGTTTCCGTCCGCACAAAGGTTTTGACAAAATAGATTTAAAGAAAAAATTATTACTGTATGGGAAAACGTATTTTTCAAATATATGACGTTAGAAATGACCCTGTAAATAATTCTGTGTAACTGCCACCGCATTAAAGGTGATCGCTCAGGCGGTCACCGAACTCGATAATAAAGCGACTCATCGCCAGCCGCCAGTTTCGGATCGGCATATTCCATTTTTTTGAAGCATCCCTGATCGCCAGATAAATGACTTTCCGCACCGAGTCATCCGTCGGGAACACCTTGCGTTTCTTTATCGCCTGACGGATCACGCTGTTTAGCGATTCGATGGCGTTCGTGGTGTAAATAGCTTTGCGGATATCCGGTGGATAATTGTAAAACGTATTGAGATTTTCCCAGTGCGCATGCCAGCTTTTACTGATTTGCGGGTATTTATCGTCCCAGAGCCCTGCGAACTGCTCCAGAGCCATCAACGCCGCCTCTTCTGTTGGAGCCTGATACACCGTTTTCAGCCCACCAGTGACGGCTTTGTAGTCCTTCCACGACACGTATTTCAGGCTGTTGCGCACCATGTGAATAATGCACAGCTGGATATGCGTTTGGGGATAAACGCTATTTATCGCATCAGGGAAACCCTTCAGACCGTCCACGCAGGCAATCAGGATATCCTGAAGACCCCGGTTTTTAAGCTCTGTCAGCACGCTGAGCCAGAACTTTGCGCCTTCGTTTTCTGCCAGCCACATGCCCAGGAGCTCTTTCTGGCCTTCGGTATTAATGCCCAATGCGAGGAAGACGGCTTTATTAATCACGCTACCACCGTGGCGAACTTTTACAACGATACAGTCAAGATAAACAATGGGATAAAGTGCATCCAGGGGGCGATTCTGCCACTCTGTGACCTGCTCTTTAACCGCATCGGTGACTTTAGAAATCAGCGTGGGTGAAACATCCGCGTCGTACATCTCTTTGAAGGTGGCGACGATTTCTCGTGTGGTCATGCCTTTGGCGTACAGGGACAAAATCTGGCTGTCCATCCGGGTGATACGCGTCTGATTTTTCTTTATCAGCTGCGGTTCGAAGGTGCTTTCACGATCGCGTGGCGTACTGAGTTCAATCTCACCATCATCACAAAGCAATGTTTTTGACGAGTAGCCATTGCGGGTATTGGAGCCTGTTTTGGGGGCGTTCTTCTCGTGGCCGATGTGATCAGTCAGCTCAGCATTGAGCGCTGTTTCAACGGTAAGCTTTGTCAGCATACGGGAAAACTGATTGAGATCGGCTTCGGTTTTAAGGCCTTTAGCCAGTTCAGCCGCAAGGGCCCTGAGTTTCTTTTCGTCCATAATTTGCCTGTCTCCGTTGTTGGAGTGAAGATATCAAAAACAGGCAGATACACAATTTAAATTACAGGCTCTTAGAAATCATACTATAGATTATCAATGATTTAATCCTGAATCAGTAAGCTGCCTGAATCGCCACGGATGATCTAGACACTTCTGAGCCGTTGATAATATTGATTTTCATATTCCTTCGGTGGTATTTGATCATTTGAACCATGCCGACGCTTACTGTCATAAAACATTTCGATGTAATCAAAAATATTCCTGTGTGCTTCTTCCCGTGTTCCGTAGATCTTTTTATTTATCCGTTCACGCTTCAGTAGCTGGAAAAAGCTTTCTGCAACTGCGTTGTCGTGACAGTTACCACGACGGCTCATACTGCCCTCCAGTCCGTGTGATTTCAGAAACGACTGCCACTCATAGCTTGTGTACGGGCTACCTTGATCAGCATGAACCAGCACCGGTTTTAGGGATTACTTCGCCACATGGCCATTAAAAGCGCATTCAGAACAATATCTTTTGTCATCCGGGGTGGCATTGAACAGCCGATAACTTTGTGCGAGAACAGGTCAAGAACTACGGCCAGATACAGCCAGCCTTTGTGGGTTCGGATGTAGGTTATGTCCGTTACCCAACGTTCATCCGGTGCTTCCGGGTTGAACTGCCGCTGGAGTCTGTTGGATGTCACGATACTGGCTTCACCTTTACGCGCTCGTGGGCTTCGATACCCGATCTGAGCCTTTATCCCGGCATGTCTCATCAGCCGCCAGACCCGGTTAATCCCGCATTGTTGCCCGCTATCTCGCAGGTCGAGATGGATCTTGCGATAGCCATAAACGCAACCGGACTCCAGCCAGAACTGTTTGATTTGTCCTGTCAGCCTGAGATCCGCCTGATGCCGTGGTGAATGCGGTTGCTGAAGCCAGGTGTAAAACCCACTCGGATGAACATTCAGCACCCGACAGAGCAGACGAACAGGCCAACAGCAGGGAACGCGATGACGTAACGCTGGCTCTGAGCATCAGGCCCGGTTATATGACTTATAAAAACCGTTACGTCGTTGCGTACGGAAAAGCTTTGCGGATCACTGATTTCAGCTACCTGCTGGCCGGCACTGACCCGGGCTGGAGTTGCCTGGGAAATCAGGCGCACTCACATGTTCAGCCTTGTACGCCATATTGCTTCAGGCTTTGCATACTGAGTTTCCCGATCTCAGACAAATCTTTTTCCCAGGCATGGGGACTTAACCATTCGGGACTCCAGACGCCATCAAAGCCGGTTGCGCTTACGGCGTTAACCCAGCTCTGTATATTTACTTCCCCCTCGCCGGCGGCATAGTCCCGCTGAACCCGCTCATCCCAGGCTTCACCAGCACGTGCAGCGCGACCGTCACAGAAATGAACTCCGTAAATCAAATCCACGTTCATGGCAGAAACCTCCTCCGGCAGCGTATTGCCACCTGCATGCAGATGCCAGAAGTCGATAACCAGCCCGACATTATCCCGGTTGCAGGCTGCTATTATATCCAGTCCCTGTCTGAGTGAGTTGAACGGAGTAAAAGCAACGACTTCGATTTGAAACCTGATACCAAGCGGATTTCCAATATCGGCAATCGCACTAATGTTGTCGCACAAAACGTTATGCCGTTCAGCTTCACTTAATGAATTAATTTCGTCCAGTGCCATAATCTGAACCACCGGGCATCCGAGCTGAACTGCTGCGTGACAGATTTTTTCTGCTTCCATCAGAAGCTCTGCGCGTTCCTGCGGCTGATAACGGCCGATGCGCTTAAGCGCATTAATACAGGTAACGCCGATACCGTAGTCCTGCATAAGTTGTCGGTATTCCGCGTAGCTGCCGCCATTATTCAGATAGCGGAAAAGGTGTTCAGGAAGCAGCTCCAGCCCGGTAAAACCTGCATCACGGGCAATGCGTAATTGTGTTACAGCATTGCTGTACCAGACAGAAACACCATGTAATGACAGCTTCATTTCTACTCCTTGGATTTTTGTTTCAGGTGGGATTTACGGATGCGCAGTTCGCCTTGTTTCCAGCTGCCTTCAGTGGTTGCCTTGCCAAGTATCAGTCTGTTAAGAGCCTCATTCACGAGAAGGTCTAAGCGCTGGCTGTATGTTGTCAGTTCCCAGCCGGGCGCAGCAGCTTCATCGATATCGTCAAAACCGACCACAGCCATCGCGGGCCGGATTGCCGCATCGCGGAGGGCTTCCATGGCACCGAGCGCCAGCACATCATTTTCACAGAAAAGTGCGTCTGTTCTTTCTGATAAAGGCGTTTCCAGCAGATACTGCCTGACCAGACCAGACCAGACCAGACCAGACCAGACCAGACCAGACCAGACCAGACCAGACCAGACCAGACCAGACCAGACCAGACCAGACCAGACCAGACCAGACCAGACCAGACCAGACCAGACCAGACCAGACCAGACCATAGCTGAGCTGGCGATCGTAGTGTTCAGCGCTGAGTTCGAGATTTAGCGTGAAGCCCAGTACGTTCAGTTCATCCCGAAAGCCCTGCTTTCGTTGCAGGTGTCCTTCTTCACCTTTAGGCCCAGTGGGAGCGAAGCTGCGATTTGACGACATTTGGCCTCCATCACTGAAATATCTCTGATGTGATTATAAAATCGCCAGCGAAGGTACCTCATGATGAGACCTGCAATGGAGCGATTTTATGGCAAATTGGCAAGATGAGGCCGAACAGAGAGATCTTTGGTTATTAAATGCTGAACAATTAGCTCTGTTGCCAGGAATGACTGATAAAGGTCGTCTGGGTTTTGCTATCCAACTGAAGTTAATAGAATTATATGGCCGATTCCCTGAAGATAACAGACAAATTAATACTGATATTGCTCAGGCATTAGCCAAACAATTATCTGTTCCCATAGACGCTATTGCTTCATACGCTCCCTGTTCCCGCCAGGGGCAAAGGCATCGACGGGCAATTCGGGATTTTTTAGGATATCGACCGTCTAC
Source organism: Calliopum simillimum (assembly GCA_951812925.1). Taxonomy (NCBI): domain Eukaryota; kingdom Metazoa; phylum Arthropoda; class Insecta; order Diptera; family Lauxaniidae; genus Calliopum; species Calliopum simillimum. Next base: position 7,311 of record CATOTO010000173.1, on the reverse strand, counting down.
CGGCGCAGATCTGAAACAACTTTTCCATTGGTTATGCCAAGAGACGTTACCGTTAGATCCTCTGGCCCGTCACGGTCGGGATGTTGCTTTCGACTGGTATCGTACCCAGCGAATAGAACCGCCAGCCAGCGATGAACTCGACAAGACTATACGTTCTGCCGTTCGTCATTATGAAACACTATTACAAGCTGATATTTACAACCGGCTGAGCATTGACAGTAAAGTTGCCATTAACCATTTGCTCTCAACTGAAGATACGGATGAGACCAAAAAAACGTCAGGCAGCAATCTCAGTAAACTCAAAATGGATCCCGGTAAACCCAGTCTGGAAAATGTACTTACCGTCATTTATCAGCTAAAACTTCTTGATAAGGTGGCGTTAAAGCCCGAGATATTTGAGAGGATCCCCGCTAAATTTATTCAAATATTTCAACAACGTTGCGCCACCGAATCTGTCCGGGAAATACGCCGCCACCCATCAACAGTACGCTACACAATGGTCGCTATGTTTTGCTGGCGTCGTCGGCAGCAGCTGACTGATGCATTGATCGAAATGCTAATGTTGCTGATCCATAATCTCGGCACCCGGGCAGAAAAAAAGGTCGATAAAAAGCAGTTTGCGGCGTTTAAAAAGGTTAGGGGCAAGGCACGTTTGCTGTTCCGTATGGCCGAGGCCACCGTTGACCAGCCGGACGGCGTCATAAAGGAGGTGGTCTATCCTGTTGTCTCACAGAAAATGCTGCAAAATCTGGTCGATGAATTCAAAACTCTGGGGGTAGATACCGAGCAGGAAGTACATGAATCCATGCGTTCTTCTTACGGTAGCCACTATCGCCGGATGTTGATGCCGGTACTGGACCGGCTTGAGTTTCAGTCTGGCAATGCCTTGCATCGACCCGTTATTGATGCCATTCAGATTATTAAGGCAAACAGGGCCAGCAACCAGCATTTCTATGCTGTGGGTGACGTGCCCGTTGACGGTATTATCCAGAAAAAATGGCGGGATATTGTCATCATACAGGGCAAATCAGGTGAAGAACGGATCAATCGTATCAACTATGAAATATGTGTCTTACGTGCTCTACGTAAAAGTCTGCGCAATAAAGAGATTTGGGTTGATGGTGCCGATCGTTACCGTGATCCGGCAGAGGATCTTCCTGTCGATTTTTCCGTCAACCGGGAAAAATACTATTCCATGCTGCAAGTGCCTGCTGATGCGAAAATATTTATCGACCATATCAAGGGGACGATGCGTTAGTGGCTTAGCACTCTCAATAATGGTCTGCCGAAAAATGCCAAACTTCGTCTCAGGGAACAGGGCAAGAACAGGATCCATCTGACGCCACTGGACAGACAGATTGAACCTCCCAATACAACGGCATTGAAGCGTGAGATTGGCCAACGGTGGGACGATCTGGAGTTAATTGATATTATTAAAGAAGTCGATTTACGTGAAAACTTCTCAGCGGTATTTCGAACTTCCGCTAGTCGGGAGGTTCTTGAACCAGAAATATTACAACGTCGCCTGCTGTTATGCCTTTTCGGCCTCGGTACCAATGTCGGGTTGAAGCGGGTAGCCAGCCAGCAACCCAGTGTCAGTTATGACGAACTGCGTTACGTCAAACGGCGTTTCATTAAAAAAGACGCTCTACGTAGTGCGATTTCACACATTGTTAATGGAATTCTCCATATCCGCCAACCCACTATCTGGGGGAATGCCACCACATCCTGTGCCTCAGATTCCCGGAAATTCGGCGCCTATGACCAAAATCTGATGACTGAATGGCATGCACGTTACGGTGGGCGAGGCGTAATGATTTACTGGCATGTGGATACCCACTCAACATGTATTTATTCACAACTGCGGCGCTGCTCCTCCTCTGAAGTGGCCGCTATGATGGAAGGCGTCCTGCGGCACTGTACTGACATGGAAATCAACCACCAGTATGTTGACAGCCATGGGCAAAGTGAGGTGGCCTTTGCATTCAGCTACGTGCTGGGATTTGACCTGTTGCCACGCCTGAAAGGTATTGCCAGGCAAAAACTGAATTTGTGCGAAAAAGAAGATGCTGCTTTGTATCCTCATTTGACGCCGATTTTAACCCGGGGGATCGACTGGGAACTCATTTCGCAGCAGTACGACGAGATAATCAAATATACGGCAGCACTCAGGGTCGGCACGGCCGAACCTGAGGCTATATTGCGGCGCTTCACCCGTAACAATGCGCAACATCCAACCTATAAAGCACTGGCTGAATTGGGTAAGGCGATTAAAACTATTTTCCTTTGCCGTTATTTGCATGATGAGTCTCTCCGCTGCGAAATTAATGCAGGTCTGAACGTTGTGGAAAACTGGAACAGCGCCAATGATTTTATTTTTTATGGTGAGCACGGTGAATTTACCAGCAACCGGACAGCGGATCAGGAGATATCGATGCTGTCATTGCATCTGCTGCAAATCAGTCTGGTCTATATCAATACATTGTTGATCCAGAATGTGCTGTCGGAGCCGACCTGGCGTCAGCGAATGACTGAAGAAGACTGGCGTGGTCTGACGCCATTGATATATCACCATGTTAATCCGTATGGCCGAATAGAGCTGGATATGGACCAGCGGCTTGCACTAGCAGCCTGATATTGTTTAACGGGCTTGAAACTTTGAGGCGCATCGATGAGTAAAGAAAACGGTGGTTTGTGAGAATCGAATATGTTGTTTTTTGCATCACGTAGTTTCAGGGCTTAGCGATTCTCGAAATCCATTCTTGAAACTCTATTCTTAATTCCTTATGCTCTCATGAGTTTCGATAAAAAATCAGCAGGCAGGTGAGAAAAAGTGGAAAACAAATTGCAGTTTGAAGTACAGAACGATTTCGGCTGTTTCGTTTACCCGGATGAACGGTTTGCTCCTTTGCTGGACGAGTTCGATGATCTGCTTGATGCCCGTCAGTCTGGCGAGATGAATGACAAGCGCTATATTGCCGAACTGAACCGTCTCATTAGGCAGGAGTCTGACTTTATTGATCTTCATGCACACCTGTCATTTGCTTTCTTGGAGCAGGATAAGCCAAAAAAAGCACTGGATGCTGCCCTGGCCGGGCTGGCGGCTGGTAATCGGCTTATCCCAGAAAGTTTTTCGGGCGCTATTGAATGGGGATATGTGGATAATCGCCCGTATCTTCGCGCCCTGCAGGGGGCCATGCTGGCGTATGTGCGCTTACGACGCCATAAAGATGCTGCCACGCTTATTGATAAAATGCTGTCTTATAACCCTAATGACAATCAGGGAAGTCGTTATCTGCTGGGCTCGGAAGTATTGCGCGCTGGCAACAAAGAGCGGGCGGCGAATATTTTTGATGAGTACGCAGATAATTACCCACCTTACTACTATGAGCTGGCCCTGCTTCATATTCTCAATAAAGACTGGGTTAAAGCAGCAACAGCACTTCGACACGGATTCAGTGCGAACAGTTACATCGCCGAAATGCTTTGCGGTAATTTCCACCCACAGCCGTTAGTAATATGGCACGGGAGTAATTTTGCAGAACCGGATATGGCGACGGACTATATCGAAATGTACGGTGATCTGTGGTTCCGCCATCCTGAAGCGTTGGCATTTGTACGCTGGTTATTTAACCACTCCAACATTATGACCGAACGGGCCTCGCTGATGAAATGCACTGAAGATCTTTTCAGTGAACGGGATTTTGATGCCCGTAGGCGTATTATTGACCATCAGCAGCGGTTACTGAATCGAATTGATCATCGTCTTTCAACGGAGATCGTTAAAAAGGTTAAGAACAGGCAAGGGCAGGAAATCTGGCCGTGGATGCACGCATTCGAATGGCCTGTCGTATGATGATTGGCTACGCGCGAGTTTCCACACAGGATCAGAACCTTGATTTACAAACTGAAGCTCTGACCAGGGCCGGGTGCGAAAAAATTTATGAAGATAAAATCAGCGGGGTACGAGCTGAGCGTCCGGGCTTAGTCCGGACGCTGGAAGTGCTTCGTGAAGGCGATACGCTGGTTGTCTGGAAACTCGATCGGCTGGGACGTAGCGTAAAACAGCTTGTTGATATGGTTGGTGAGTTGCACAAACAAGGCATTCAGTTCAAAAGCCTCACGGATGCTATTGATACCGGAACACCGGCGGGGCGTTTTTTCTTCCACGTGATGGCCAGCCTTGCAGAGATGGAACGAGAGTTGATCATCGAACGTACCCGCGCCGGGCTTGATGCGGCAAAGCGACTCGGCCGTAAAGGCGGGCGAAAACCCAAAATGACCAGCAGTAAAATTGAGTCGGCTAAAAAATTATTAGCCAGCGGTATCCCTCCCAGAGACGTAGCTAAAGATCTCGGCGTTTCTGTGCCAACTCTGTACCGTTGGTTGCCGGCATCAAAGCATTCTTAGGTTGCATGCAGGAAATATCTGGCACTTTCACGAGGAAAAGAATGATCGACTTAACCGCAGAGCAGCAACAGTTGGCGAAGATAGTTCATGACTACGCCAGCCAATTTCCTCCGACAGAGAATGGTGACGCTCAGCTATTGCAGGGCTGTTACGACTATATGGAAGCCTTTAAACGGGTGATGGACAGCGCTTCAAAAGTCCAGATGGACTATATCTGCCTGCAATACCCTGGATATTTGCGCTTTGCAAAGTGGATGGAACGACTGGCTCAGGGTATTGCTGATGGAGTTATTGAAGTACCGAAAGATCACTAACAACATCATATGTCAGGAATTTTCGGGATTCCGACACCCATTTTGGTGTGAGAAATGTACATAGCATACGGTTTGGCTTCGTAGGGCGAAGTCAAATGTCGTCAAATCGCAGCTTCGCTCCCACTGGGCCATCTTCGATGACCGAGTCCCTGATAGACGGCGGCGCGACCGTTACAAATGATATTGTTAGTCCTGCGTCAGTATATTTTTTAATATTTTTAACGACATAACTGCAATAAATACATTGATTATCTATAAAGACTAACAGCTTATGCTTTTCCTGACTCGCGTGAAAAGTAATAGGCTCCAGCTCAGGCAATGAACGAGAGATATCCTGGTAGGTCATCTGAGTTGCTGTATCAGAAGAGGTATTGGCAGATGCCAAAGTACCGGAACAGAACGACACAAAAATTCCTGCGAGTAATGCTCTGAAACAATTATTCATTTTTCCTTTTCCTTTTCCTGTCCTGTTTTAGTACTGTAGTCCTTAATATGAATAACGCCTATTAAACGCCTTTTTGGTCATTTTGAAAATAAAATCTATTTGTAAGGTAGCTACGTTTTGCAGCATGATACGGGCAATCTCGGTTTTACCTTACTCAATACCTAATATCACGTTGTTCACCCAACTGGATGCCCTGCTGGAGGCGCTTTTGGATGCCCTTCAATATCAGGGATTTTGACTTTAATCAGATAACCTAATGCGACAACTTGGAGGGGGCGCTGACGTAAAATCAATCCGTTACGCGACTGGATTGTTAAAAAATGCGCTTAACGTAAAAAATTTCAAAACTTCAAACTGACCTTGAGTATAGTAAGTCCCAAATTTATGTATCAGTGTCAGGTTGTTATGAACATTTTAAATAAAATTAATCTGCGTATTTTTCTGTGGGCCACTATCACTGGTGGGGCCATAAGCTCTCTGGTCAAGTCTGGCACCGAGGCTAATATGCCGCCACGCATAGCCGGAGAAATCTCCCCTCCAGCACTGAATATTGATGCCTGGTTCGGCCCGCTGGGATTCAATTCTCACTCTCTAGATTACGTTTATCAGGGGGTAACAGTTCCTGGTGCGGTCATGATCTACCACTGGATGTTCAGCTTTATTTTTGCCGGTCTTTACATCCTTGTATCTGCCTTTTTTCCCAGAATAAGACTCTGGTATGGTGCAGCTTACGGGATTGTTATTACTCTGGTTATGCATGGTTTACTTATCCCTGCTCTAGGGTTCAGAAACCCCGCCTATCTTAACGGGAAGACGGGCTGGCTCTGGAATCTCAATGGCTATGAATTCTGGAGTGAGCTGCTTGGGCATATATGCTGGTCAGTCTCCATTGAAGTCAGCCTGATAGCCGTTCTGGCTGTATTTTCTCGTCCGTTACAGGGGGGATGGGTGACCAGCTCCGGTCAATAACTAGAGGCTACATCATCACTAACTCTTCAACAGTACGTTAATGATGAGCAGATCATTCTGGGGTTGTAAGCCGGAATCGCCGAAATTTCCCTAACGCATAGTTTTGGCGTTCAGCACCCTGTACGTAAGACCGTCATCAACCGGACGGCAAAGAAATAGCCGTGTGGAGCTAGAATTCATTGACTGCAACATCTCACATAGCTGGTACGGATAAATTCTCATTTACGGCACCATAAACGTACACGTCAGCATATGACAAACATGCTTCAAAAATCGACTAATTCTCTACGCCGGAAATTTCGGAGGTTCCGGCACAGAACCCCATTACATCTGAAAATTAACCTGTCCTTATGGGCCATGAACCCCAACCGTACGGGGCCGTGCGCCTGGTGTGTTTCTGGAGTTGTTCAGGTGAAAACAACGTGGGGTCTGATTAATGAAAGCCTAGATACAGGTTGCAGCATTCCGGTGCTGATACAGCCGGTAAAGGTTGCGTACCGGGCGTAAGTTTCCGTTCCACGGGGTTTCAGCCCTCCTGATGACCTGACGGAAATTCAGGCGGTCCCTGCGCAGACCCCCATCTTTTATACAGGGAGTGAGCCGGCATGACGCTGACAGAAAAATCGGGCCATCTGGCATGGTGCGCCCTGGTGGCGCTGGCGCTGGCCAGACAGGATGCTGGCGTTCTGTCGCCGGCACAGGAAAACCTCTTTATCATCCGCTGGCTGGCGGCCGCACTGAAACAACGGCGGTTTTCGCGCGATGTGACACCTGATATTGAGTGGCTTCTGAAGCAGGGGCGCCTGCTGGGCGTTGGCGCGAAGCTGGCCAGCAAGCTGAATTACCTGTGGCGCTCATGCACCGGCGAGCTGTCTGAGCAAAACGACCTGTTCCGGCTGACGTATGCCCTGGAGACGGCCAAAGACATGCAATGGACTTACCGCCTGCTGGGCGACAGGGAATGGTCAGGCAGATATGCTGTGGCGCTCAGCGACGGCGTGAACGGTATTTACATGTCGCGCACCAGCCTCGATGTCGCCTTTAACGACAAGGGCCGGCAGATAAAACCGCAGACAGCACATCTGACGGGCAACGTTGATGGCGTGGTGGCGCTGCTTGACGGGTGTGGCTGGCAGGCCAGGTCAGCGCAGGATGTGTCCCTGCCCCACCAGT
>CATOTO010000172.1:0-13612 GCA_951812925.1 Calliopum simillimum | reverse complement strand
GGCCAAGTGGTAACTCGATGATCGCCAACTCTTCGGTCTTTCGTTGTGGTTCAACTTTCAAAGGAATGAAAGCTGGCAGCGCGACTGTCTGTTGATCACGATAAAGCGGTAGCCAACGGCGCACGACATTAGCGTTGATACCGTGACTCATCGCAATGGCAGCCACGGAAACACCAGGCTGCTGGCACTCGTGGACGACCTGGGCTTTGAAGGATTTTGAATAGGACTTACGTTCACGCATGGCGATCCTGACATTAAGGGTAATTGCGTCCGCTTAAATTACGCGGACACAATCACCCTTATAGGCCGAGGTCGGAAGGTGTGTTCGCCGGCCCCTTACTGAATTCGCCCATAAAATCGGGTTATAGCGATTTCGATGGCGCAGGTTCCGAACTTGCATGGCACCGCGTCGGGCTCTACCCGGTGCACCCGACTCAGGTCCTTGACCCGCGCGCAGGTCAATACATGGGGCACGCTATCGAGGGCAGGTTGCTCGCCAACGCGACGCTGCCGCGACTACGCTGGCGTAACAGCAGACGTCCTGCATATTCAGGCAGCAAGCGCCGATAAGCCCTGCTCACTGCCTGAAGCGACAACAGACTGAAACACCTTGCCTATGCCGTTTGCGCCCGACCTGCTCGAACCCGTTTTTGTTCGCGCTCAATCCTCGAGCGCACGAACACGCTGCATGCGCTGCTGCTCTACCGGTGCAGCGGCCACCTGCAGCTCAAAGTCGAAATCAATCTGCGCAAATCGCCCTTGCACGCCCAACTCCTGCGCCAGCTGTTGATCGTCGCTGAAGCGGATTTCGGCGATCAGTTCATCCCGTGTCGCATACGCAAAGTCATCGTGCAGGTACGGGTCATCCGACAGGTTGATCTGCGTGGTCAGGTGCCGATGACCCGGGGCCGAGATAAAGAAATGGATATGCGCCGGCCGCTGCCCATGGCGCCCAAGTTGGTCAAGCAACTGCTGAGTCGGACCGGTCGGCGGGCAGCCATAGCCTGACGGCACGATGCTGCGAAAACGGTAGTTGCCTTGGGCATCGGTCTCGATGCGGCGGCGCAGGTTGAACTCCGATTGGTTGCTGTCGAACCAGGAATACGTGCCGCCGGTGTTGGCCTGCCACACATCGACAATCGCGCCGGCCAGGGGATTGCCGTCGGTGTCGCGCACCTGGCCACGCATGAACAGCGGCACAGCGGCATCGGTCCCATCATCGAGCCGTGCTTCGTACTTCGACAGCGGCGCGCCGGCCACGTACAGCGGGCCTTCGATAGTACGCGGGGTGCCACCGGTCTTGCCGGCCTCGACATCGGCGGCGTCCATCAACATGTCCAGGTAATGCTCCAGGCCCAGCCCGGCGACGAGCAGCCCGGCTTCCTGGTTCTTACCCAGTTCATTGAGGTAGTTGACCGCCTTCCAGAATTCTTCGGGGGTCACCTCCAGGTCTTCGATGATGTTCACGGTGTCGCGCAGAATCCGGTACACCAACGCCTTGGTGCGCGGGTTGCCGCCATCGTTAAGGTTGCCGCTCGCCTCTTCAAGGAACTGTTGAGCGTGGTCGGTCTGTGACAGTCGGATGGACATGGTGCGTTCCTCATCTTGTAATTATTGGGTGAATAACAGGCTTAGCGGTCATCTTCATGGATCGACGAAGGGTGCCGGCACAAGGCATTCACTTCGATGGACATATAAGGGAAGAGCGGCAGCTGCATCAGCAGGTCGTGCAGGTCTTGCACGCTGTCGACATCAAATACGCTGTAGTTGGCGTAATGCCCGGCGATACGCCACAGGTGGCGCCATTTGCCCTCCTGTTGCAGACGCTGTGCCAGGGCTTTCTCATCGGCCTTGAGGCTGGCCGCGTGCTCGGGGTTCATGTCCAGGGGCAGGTTCACGGTCATTTTTACATGGAACAACATGGCAAGTGCCTCTCAGTGTTTGTCACGACGGAAGAACGCCAGACGCTCCTCATCGAGGGTCAGTCCCAAACCCGGGGCGGTTGAGACATGCAGGTGGAAATCCCGATACACCAGCGGTTCGGCAAGAATGTCCTCGGTCAGCAGCAGCGGGCCGAACAGCTCGGTGTCCCACGCCAGCTTGTTCAGCGTGAGGAAGGCATGCGCCGAAGCCAGGGTGCCGATACCGCCCTCAAGCATGGTGCCGCCGTACAGGGCGATACCCGCCGCCTCTGCTATCGCCGCCGTGCGCAACACCGCACGGGGGCCGCCGTTCTTGGCGATCTTGAGGGCGAACACCGACGCCGCGCCTTCGCGGGCCAGGTTAAAGGCGTCCTCGACACATTCAATGGATTCATCCGCCATGATCGGCGCCGGGCTCGACAGGTTGAGCCGCGCCATACCGCCGCGGTTATAGCGAGAAATCGGTTGCTCGATCAGGTCGATACCGTTGTCGCCCAGCACTTTGCACGCGCGCAATGCCACCGCTTCGTCCCACGCCTGGTTAACGTCAACGCGCACACTGGCGCGGTCGCCCAGGGCCTTTTTGATTGCGATCACGTGGGCTAGGTCGTGGTCGACCTCACCGGCGCCGATCTTCAATTTGAAGATGCGGTGGCGGCGCAGGTCGAGCATCTTCTCGGCCTCGGCAATGTCCTTTTCGGTGTTGCCGCTGGCCAGGGTCCAGGCCACCGGCAACGCATCTCGCACGCGGCCGCCGAGCAGTTCGCTGACCGGCAGGTTCAAGCGTTTGCCCAGCGCATCGAGCAAGGCGCTTTCGACGCCGGACTTGGCAAAGGTGTTGCCCCGAATGCTGCGCTCCAGGCGCAACATGGCCGCATTGATATTGCTGGCGTCCTGGCCGATCAGCAGCGGCGCAAAATGGCGATCGATGTTGACCTTGATGCTGTCGGGGCTTTCATTGCCGTAGCTCAGGCCGCCAATGGTGGTGGATTCGCCGATGCCCTCGATGCCGTCGGCGCAGCGCACGCGGATGATCACCAGGGTCTGGTTCTGCATCGTGTGCATCGCCAGCTTGTGCGGGCGAATGGTGGGCAGGTCGACGATGATGGTCTCGATCGACTCTATGGCGCAAATGGGCATGGCGATACCTGTTGAGTTCTTTTTAGATTTGATCCGATTCTGTTCCCTATTCTTCAAGGCATCCAATATAGAATGGGTCTCGAACAATACCCTTAGGGTATGGAGGGAGTGATCATGGAACTACGTCACCTGCGTTATTTCCAAGCGCTTGGGGCAACCCTTAACTTCACCCGCGCCGCCGAACGCCTGCACATCGCCCAACCGCCCTTGAGCCGGCAGATCCAGCAACTGGAGGATGAGCTGGGGGTTGTTCTGCTCGAACGCGGCCGGCCGCTGCGGCTGACCGAGGCCGGGCGGTTTTTCTATGAGCACGCCAATGTGCTGCTGGAACAACTGAACACGGTGTGCGCCAACACCCGGCGCATCGGCCAGGGCGAGAAGACCTGGCTGGGCATAGGCTTTGCGCCGTCGACCCTGTACGGCGTGTTGCCGGAACTGATCCGGCGGTTGCGCACCCACGAGGCGCTGGAGCTGGAATTGGGGCTGTCGGAGATGACCACCCTGCAGCAGGTCGAAGCCCTCAAGGCCGGGCGCATCGATGTGGGCTTCGGGCGGATCCGCATCGATGACACGGCCATCGTCCAGCGCGTCCTGGTGGAGGACCGTCTGGTGGCGGTACTGCCCGCCGGCCACCCATTGCTCGCCGCGCCCGCTACCCTCGCGCAATTGTCCGCCGAGCCGTTTGTGCTGTACCCCGGCAATCCGCGCCCCAGCTATGCCGACCATGTGATCGCGCTGTTCGACGCCCACGGCCTGAGCCTCAAGGTCGCGCAATGGACCAACGAACTGCAGACCGCCATCGGCCTGGTCGGCGCGGGCATGGGCGTAACCCTGGTGCCGGCCTCGGTGCAGGTGCTGCACCGCGCTGACATCGGCTACACGCCGGTTGTGGAAACCACCGCGACCTCGCCGATCATTCTGAGCCGGCGAGTGAATGACCAGTCGCCGGGGCTTACACATTGCCTGCACTTGGTGGAAGAATTGATCTGAGTTCCGCTGGCCGGGTTTGTCTGAACCCGGCGACCGCGAACGTGGCATTCAGCAAGCCTTGGAGGCTTCACCCAGGCGGTGATAGGCGCGGTTGAAATACACCAGGCCCTCGTCCGCACCGCTCTGGCGAATGGTCTGCACCTCGCAGTAGAAAATACTGTGGGAACCCACTTCGTGGACCTGCGCGATCCGGCAGTCGAAGTTCACCAGCGCTTCGAGCATCACCGGCGCGCCGCTTTCCAGGGTGGTCCACCCCGTCACGGCAAAGCGCTCATCCATGCTCAGCGTGCGGTCGGCAAAAGCACCGGACAGGTGCTGATGATCGCCGCACAGGGTGTTCACACACACCACGCCATTGCGCTTGAAATGCTCGTTGGAATGAGAGGAACGGTTCATGCACACCAACAGCGTGGGCGGTGAGTCGGTCACGCTGCAGACCGCCGACGCGGTAAAGCCGAACCGTCCTGCGGCGCCATCGGTGGTGATGACCGACACGGCACCGCCCAGCATGGCCATTGCATTGCGAAAGCTGCCTACATCTATCATGGTCGTTCCCCTTAGATATCCAGCACGAGTTTTTTGGATTTGGCTCGTGAACAGCACACTAGAATTTGGTCATTGCCGGCCTTTTCATCGTCCGTGAGGTACACGTCGCGATGGTCCGGCTCGCCTTCGAGCACGTCGCACAGGCAGGTCCCACACACGCCCTGCTCGCAGGAAATCTCGATCTTGATGCCCACCTGCGCCAGCGCGGCGAGAATGCTCTGCCCTTCGGCCACCTGCACGGTCTTGCCGCTGCGTGCGGCCACCACTTCAAAGCTGCCACCCGAGCTGTCCACGTCCACCTGGAAATATTCCTTGTGGATGTGCGACTCGCTGTAGCCCTGCTCGCGTGCGCCCTGGATCACCCAGTCCATGAAACCTGCAGGGCCGCAGGTATACATGTGCACGCCGGCCTCGCCCTGGCCGAGCACCTTGGCCAGGTCGAGCTTCTGCTCCGGCCCTTCGTCATCGAAGTGGGTGAACACCTGCGCGGCAAACGGTGCGCTGGCCAGCTCCGCGAGGAACGCACTGCGGCCACGCTCACGTCCGCAGTAATGCAGCTCGAAGGTCTGGCCGGCCGCGTGCAGCGCATACGCCATGGCAATCATCGGCGTGACACCGATACCGCCACCCAGCAGCACCGAACGCCGTGCCTCGGGTGCCAGCGGAAACAGGTTGCGCGGTGCGCTGATCTGCACCTCGCGGCCTTCGAGCAGGGTGTCGTGCACCCCGGCCGAACCGCCGCGCGAGGCCGGATCCTTGAGCACGCCCAGGCGATACAGGCTCGGGTCGGCAGGGTTGCTGCACAGCGAGTACTGGCGCACCAGCCCCGGCCCGATATGGATATCGACGTGCGCACCGGCATCGAACAGCGGCAGCGGCGCGCCGTCACGACGGGTCAGGTCCAGGACGACAACGCCGTCCCCTTGCAGCTCGCGCTTGCGCACGACTACGTCCAACAGTTCTTCAGTCATGGCCGTTATTCCATGGAGTTCGCAAAGGCCGCCGTGGCGGCCGCTATCAGTCAGCGCATGAACAGGCCGCCGTTCACGTCCCAGGTCGCCCCGGTGGTGAAATAGGCTTCGGGCCGTGCCAACTGCACAATCAAGTCACCGAGAAAGTCCGCATCGCCCAGGCGCTGCACCGGAATATTGGCCAGCAGGCCCGGCAGGCGTTCGGCCGGAATCGCCGCGCGCACCGCCGCCGATTCGATAGGGCCTGGGGCGATGGCGTTGACCGTGACCCCGCGTGCGGCAAACTCCTTGGCGAAAATCTTGGTCAGCGTGACGATGCCGCCCTTGCTCGCGGCATAATGCGCGCCGGTCGCGGTACCGCCGTTCTGCCCGGCCAGGGAGGCCATGTTGATGATGCGTCCATAACCGGTTTCGGCCATGTGCGCGCCCAGCACCTGGCAGCCGAGAAACACGCTGCGCAGGTTCAGGCCGACCACAGCGTCGAACTCCTCGGGGCTGATCTGCATCAACGGCGTGGTCTTGGTCACGGCAGCGTTATTGACCACCACGTGCAGGGCGCCGAAACGCGCCAGCACCTGCTCCAGGCCCGCTTCGAAATCGGCCTTGCTGCCGGCATCCAGTTGCAGCGCCAGCGTGTGCTCGCCGGCCGAGTCCAACTGTTTGGCGCAGGCTTGTGCGGCGGCAAGGTTGAGGTCGGTGACCACCACCGAATACCCCGCCCGCAGCAGGCTGGCGCAGAAATGCTGCCCCAGGCCCTGGCCCGCGCCGGTCACCAATGCGATCTGGCTCATGTCGGCGCTCCTTAAAGGATGTAGCCGATACCGGCAAGGGCATCGTCACTGTTGATAAGGCTGATAACTTTGCGCTGGATCTTGAAGCTCCCCTCGCTGCGGATCAGTTCATAGGTGAGGTCGGCGCTGTAGAACTTCAGGCTTTCCTTGCGGAACTCACGGATGTTCTGCGCGCAGCGCACCGTTACCTGCGTGCCGTCATCGGCCCAACACCCGGAACCGCGACTGCATGCGCACGGTGCGCGGCTGCGGGCTGGTGGAGATCGATTCGCCGCCGGTCAGGCGCTGCACCCGCAACTCACGCATATGATGGTCGTCGTAGGCGTAGTTGAGGGTGTTTTCGAAGTCGGTTTCCCTGGGGTCGATGGGAATGATGTAGGTGCCCTTCTCGGTCCACATCTTCAACCAGCCCTCGTACTCACCGTGGTCGAGCATGTCGCCTTCCTGCCAGATGAAAGCGGTCACTTCTTGCAGTAATTGCAGGTTCATAAGGTTCTCCACGGATCAGGCCGACATCATCTTCTTCCACTGCTGGTACCCGGCGCGCATGCCGGTCTCGGCACTCACATCGGACACCCGCCCGTCTGCGCTGGCCTGCTCGCCGGGCAGGCCGCGGTTGAGCATGATCCACAGGTCTTCACCGGCGTTGGCGCCCTTCTGTACCCGTTCCCAGGCCTCGGAGTCGTCCGGCGTGCCGAAGCCCATCGGGCCCTGGAAGTGTTCATGCAGGCGCAGGCGGTAACGGTTGGCCGCCGCCGGGCCGCCGTCCATGGTGATGACCGAGTGGTGGATTTCGGTCTCGGTCACCGAGATCGGTTGCAGCACCCGGAAAAACGCCATCGAGCAGGCGACGTTGGGGAACAGGTTGAGGTTGAAACCGGTGCCGCCCACCGCACGCACGATGCGGCGCACCTGTTGCTCTTCGATGCCTTCGTCACGCAGCTCGGCCGCAAGCCCTTCGAAGCGCTCGGGGATCGGCTTGTCCAGGTCGGCCTCGAGGTCGACCAGGTCGGGAATCATCACCATCACGCTGTGGCCGTTGCCCAGGTCCTCGACATAGCCGGGGCCCTTGACGAAGTCGAACAGCTCAAGGGTCTGCTCATCCACCGACGACAGAAAGCTCTTGTGCACCAACGGGAAGTGGTAGGCGTCGGTGGTATTTTCCAGCTGGATCTTCCAGTTGCCCGGGAAGCGGAAACGGTGCTCGCCCGGGACCTTGATGCCGTAGCCGGCGCCCTGTTTCATGAACAGGTCCATCCATTTTTTCGCGGCGCCGAGGTAGTCTTCCAGCGGCTCGATGTCGTCCTTGAAAGTAGCGAAGATCATGCCGGCATAACTTTCGGTGCGCAGGCTGACCAGCGGCAGCTCGGCCTTGTCGATGCAGTCGCCGTAGCTTTCCGGGTGCGGAATACCGCGCAGCGAGCCATCGAGCGCATAGCCCCAGCCGTGGTACGGGCAGACGAAGCTGTTGGTCTTGCCTTTCTTGTGTTCACACACGGTGGCGCCACGGTGGCGGCAGCGGTTGAGCAGCACGTGCACGTCTTTCTTGCGGTCACGCACCACGATCACCGGCTGCTTGCCGATATAGGTGGTCTTGTAGCTGCCGTTGTCGGGAATCTCGCTGGCGTGGGCGACCCAGATCCAGGTGCTGTAGAAAATCTTTTCCAGCTCGGCGTCGAACAATTGTGCGTCGGTGTACATCGAGGTGTGGACGCGGTCGGCCTGCACCAGGTCGGCGGGGTCGACGTCAAGGTTTACAGCGGGAATCAGCTTGCTCATGGGAATGTCCTCGTCGGCATCAAGTGCGCTGAATAATCAGCTCGCGCCCAACCCGGGCTTCAACCTTGGTGTAGCGCCACAGCTTGTACGGGCCATCGCCCACCGGCGTTGTGCGAAACAGGTTGCAGGCGGCGTGCACGGTCTCGATGTCCGGCACGTCGGCCAGCAGGTACGTGGTCCACGGGAAGCCATCGGAAGGCCCGACCATGCTCTGGTCGTCATCCATGTTGCCCAGCACCTTGACGCCGGCGAGGTCGTGGATGCCGTTCCACATCGCACTGAACGCTGCCCACACCTGCAATTGTTCATCGCGCGCGGCATCGAAAAAATTCTGGTTGATGCCCATGCAGAACAGCACGCGCAAGGTCTTTTTATCGCTCATTTTATTTCCTCGACGGTTAGAGGTAGCCAGGCAAAGGCTGTTTGCCGAAGAACATGGCTCCGGCGTTTTGATAGGTGATGTCGCCCATGAATGCGTGCTGGGTCACCACTTGGGCGTCGTTGACACAGCGCGCCAGCGGGCTGTCGTTGTACACGCCGCTCATGCCCGAGAGCATCTGCGCGGTACGCGCCACATCGGCGGCGACGCGGGTGGCATGGGTCGACGACAACCGCAGCAGGTTGGTCGCGGCCACGGGCACCGCGTCGCCGGCCAGCACGTAATCCCAGGCGCGGTCGATGGATTCGTAGAAGAACGCCCGCGCGGCACGCAGCTCGGCTTCCGCCCGGGCAATGTCGACCTGGGCCAGGGGCCGATCGGCAATCGCCGGGGCGCCGGTGACCGAGACACGCCCGCTGGCCATGTCAGCCAGGGCATCGAGTGCGGCACGCGCCACGCCGAGGCCAACCACCGAGAGCACCTGGGTAGCGAATGACAGCGACGGGTAGCGGAAGAACGGTTCGTCCAGGTTGGGCAGGCCGCCGCGCACGAAGGTCCACTCCTCGCTGACCCGCACATTGTCGGCGACCAGGTCGTGGCTGCCGGTACCCAGCAGGCCGACGGTGTCCCAGGTTTCGTCAATGCGGATCGCACTGCGCGGCATGACTGCAATGCGCGGCAGGCCGAAGGTGTCGCCGCTTTTCGGGGCGATGCCGACACCGACGATGTCGGAGCCCAGGGAACCGCTGGAGTACTTCCAGCGGCCACTGACCACAAAACCGCCCTCGACCACTTCAGCCGGTTGCGGCGGGAAGATGCCGCCGGCGAACACCACGTCCGGGCCGTTGGCATACACCTTGGCGATGCTCTCAAGTGGCAATGCCGCGAGGTAGACCGGGCTCATGCCGAAACTGGCGACCCAGCCGGCCGAACCGTCGGCCTGGGCAATGCGCTCTATCACCTGGCAGAACTCGGCGGGCGAACATTCCAGGCCACCGAAGCGCTTGGGCACCAGCGCCCGGTAAACGCCGTGCTGTTTGAAGGCCTCGATCACGTCCTGGGAAATGCGACGCTGACGGTCGAACTCACCGGTGCGGGCACGTTCACGCACATCGACCAACAAGGCTTCGAAGGCGGGACCACTGGCAAGCGAGCTCACCGTCTCAACCGCTGGTTTTTTAAGCGAGTGCATAGGATTGACTCCGTTGTCAGGAACGGTATTGGGCTGGGCGGGAAGTCAGCGTCGAGGGGGGACGCGGGACGGAACGAGGGCGATGGATCGGCATAGTGATTACCTTTGTTTTTGTGGGTGCCGTTGGGAGAGAATCTGAGCCCGATTACGTGAATTGTCAATTGATTTATCACCTTGATTAACAGCACTAATCACGTAATAAATAACGGTAAACGCACTGAAAAACTTATCTATGTATTTGTTTTTGTTGGGTTTAAATAAAATTAATAGCCTTGAATTGCTCAAGAAAACTTTTAATTTTATTTATTTTTAATATCACAAAAATCAATGTGGGAGCAGGCTTGCTCGCGAAGGCGGTGGGTCAGGCAAAAATATTCCGCCCGACACACCGCCTTCGCGAGCAAGCCCGCTCCCACACTGCATTCCATGCGATGCTCAGCGTAACGGCGAGAACGGCGCCGGCAGGTACACCGTGGAGTGCATCTGCAACAGCTGCGGCGCGGAGTTTTCCGGCGGCCAGGCGCCTTCGGCCACGGCACGGGTGCGCACTTCAAGGCGCTGCTCCAGCGAGCTGTAGGGCCAGATGTGCAGGTAGCGCGGAATCTTCCCGCTGGTGGCGTAGAACGCTCCATACACCTGGGAATAGTCCGGCCCGGTGCGCCGATCCACGGCCTTGCCCCAACCGCGCAACGTTGGCATCAGCCCGCTGGGCACGAGGTTGTATTCGCGCAACTCATAGAACGGGCCATGAACGCCGGGCGGCAGCGGTTCGACAAAGGCGAAGGCGCTGTAGTCATCCACCTGTTGTTCAAGCAGAAATTCACCAATCGCAAAGCCATCGGACGCCACCAGATAGCGCTGGCGTTCACGTTCACGACACTCGCCATCGTCGAACCCGCGCAGCACCCGCGATTCGGTTCTGCGAGCCGATTTCCGATACCCAGCAGCCCATCAAATGCACGCCCTCGCCCGCCTCGCGCAAGCTCTGCTCCAGACGCGGCAAGGCTTGCGGCACGGTGCGTACCCGTAAAGTGAAGGTCAACAGTTCGAAGTGTTTCATGGCAGTCTCCAGCGCTACGCGCACGGCACGACCGCCCTTGGCGGGCAGGCGTGGAAAGAGGAATGACGGGGGTAATCAGCGCACGTTATCGCTCACTGTGCGGCAGGCTTGGGCACCGGCAGCTCCGGCGTCGCTGTTCCATGCCTGCACCGGGGCGACTGAACAGGTTTTCGGTCTGGAAATGCGCCATGCGCCACTGCCCGTCTTCCTCGGCAAAGCGCACGCTCAGGCGCGCGGCGTTGAGGTGGGAGGCGCCGCTGGCGAAGGTGGATGTTTGCAACATCACCCAACTGCCGACCACGGCATCGTCCCGCACCTCGATCAGCTCGCTGGTGAGAAAGTGCACGTTAAGAGCAAAGTGCGCCGGGGTTTTCATGTAGCTGGCGAACATCGCGGCAATGGCTGCGCGCCCGCGATAACCGCCGAAGCTCTGGGCGTACTTGGCGCCCTTGCCCTCCCACACCGCATCCTCGGTGAACAGGCCGGCCAGTTCGTCGAGCGGCGTGCGCGCGTCCAGGGCATCACACAGCACCATGTAGCGGTTCATGCAGGCGCGCGCGTTGTCCTGGATTTCAAAACGACGCAGGCGCTGTTCCAGGTCTGCGCGGGGAATGGTTGTGCTCATCTCAGACCTCATGTCCGGCGTACAGGCGTTCAAGCAGGCGACCGGCGATGGCCAGCAGTTGCTCATCCGTGCCCTTGCCCCCTACCAATTGCAGGCCAACCGGCAGGCCCTCGCACTGGCCAACGGGATGCTCAACGCCGGATGCCCCGACAGGTTGAACGGGCGCACGAAAGCGGTCATGCCCAGCACGGCCTGGGTGTCGGTCGCTTCGGGCCAGGGTCAAGGGAAAGTCCGGCATGGTTGGCAGCACCAGCACGTCGACCTGTTGCAGTGCGGCATCGACTTCGCGCTGAACTGTGCCCGCACCTGCTCGGCCTGCGCCAGTGCCGCAGACGTGGTGTTACCGGCGGCCGCCAGGCGCGCGGCGATGTCGGCGCCCACCTTGCCGGTGTCCAGCAAGTGCCCGCAGGCATCGAAGGTCTCGCGGTTTATCACCACCATGCCGGCCTCATAGGCCGCCTTGAGGCTAGGCAATGTGAGGGTTTCGGAGGGCAGACGGGCTGTCGGCGATGGCAGCGTCGATCACGTGCTGTAACCGCTGCGCCGGCCTGCACGCTCACAATGCCCAGGCGCGGCGCGGCCGGTGCCGCTACGGGCTGGAAAGTAGGGTCGATCGCCTGCATGGCCGTGACCAGCATCGGCAGGCTCGCGGCAAACGGGCCGACGCAATCAAGGCTGCTGTGCGTCGGCATCACGCCACGGCGGCTGATCCGGGCCGAACGTCGGCTTAAAACCGAACACGCCACAACAGCAAGCGGGAATGCGTACCGAGCCGCCCGTGTCCGTGCCCAGGGAAAAATCCGCCAGCCGGCGGCCACGGCGGCGGCTGAACCGCTGGAGGATCCGCCTGGAATACGCCCGGGGAAAACGCGGGTTCGGCGCGGTGCCGACCCAGTGATTGATCCCCGTGGTGCCAAAGGCCAGTTCGTGCAGGCTGGTCTTGCCCACCAGGCGGCAGCCTTTATCCAACAGGGCTTGCACCACCTCGGCATGGGCCGCGGCCGGCGCGGCATCGTCCAGGGCCTGGCTCGATGCACGGGTAGGCAGGCCGGCGATATCGATGGTGTCCTTGACCATTACGGTCGGCCCATCGCCGCCAAGGGAAAGCTGTTCAATCACCAGGGTCATGTCACGTTACCTTCAGTGCGAATTGCGGAATGGGGGCGCCCGATGCGCCCTTTCCTTTTTTCACACTCACCGAATATTACGTGAATTGTCAATTATATTTCTGAATGTCGGCGTGGATCGCACGGATCAATAACCGTGCCCAATTCACGAGAAAAGTCTATGATTGCTCGCCTCCCTCGACATGAGCACATCATGAGCCCACCAAAAAAACACGCAGGCCGCTACGACCCCGGCAGTGAAGACTTTCATAAAGAAGATTTCCCGTTCTACTGGCTCGCCATGGTGCATGGCCGCTACAGCCAGTACATGGAAAAGGCTCTGAAGAAAATCGGCCTGGACATCTCGCGCTGGCGAGTGCTGTTCATCCTCAAGGAGAACGGCCAGTCGAGTATTTCGGAAATTTCCACCCACGCCATCGCCAAGCTTTCGACCATCACCAAAACGGTGTATCGCATGAAGGAAGACGGCCTGGTGGACACCGCGCCCTGCGAGGACGATGGCCGCGTCACTCAGGTGCGCATCACCGCGCAGGGGCGCGAAGCGATCGAACGCATCCAAGTGGCCACCGGTGATGTGTTCAAGCGCAGTTTCAACGGCATGACCGAAGCGCAGATCCAGCGCCTGAACCGCATGCTCGAAACGGTGTTCAACAACCTCGGCGAACCCTAGGCCAGCCGCGACACAGCCTGTCGCGCATAACCAATTCCCTGGCAGGCTCGCACAAGCAGCCAGGCGTGTATCGGCTTTTAATGCAGAGGTCTTTCGAGCGCCCGACGGGCGCGACGAACCCTTCATTGGAGCGCCGCCATGCACATTGCCTTATTGCCCCTCAGTCGTTGCTTTCCTGGACCGCGACCATTCCAACTTCATCGATGGCGCCATGCACACCAGCGCGTCGGCGCAACGCATCGGCATCGTCGACCCCGGTACCGGCGAGACCGTCGCGCAGTTTGCGTGACGCCCAGGCCGAGGATGTCAACCTGGCCGTCAACAGCGCCTCCGTCGCCTTCAAGGGCGCCTGGGCAAAGGTCACGCCCTACCAGCGCGGCGTTCTGCTCAACCGCCTGGCCGATCTGATCGAGGCCAACG
>CATOTO010000171.1:0-128405 GCA_951812925.1 Calliopum simillimum | reverse complement strand
TGGCAACCCTAAATTTTTGTTTCGTTGTTTGTGGACCCAATATGTGAATTTATGGAGAGAAAATGGTGTTTTAAGGAATTTTTTGGTAGAAAATTTTGATTTTATTAAAAAAAACCAGGTGGTAACCCCAAAAATGTGCTTGATTTTTAAAAGTTTATCTAAGCGTTTTAAGACTAAATTGAAATTGTTTTTCTAAATACATATATGGCTTAAGCAAAATTTACAAAAAAAAAAATCAGGTGGCAACCCTAAAAGTTTTTGTATAATTTAAAAAAAATTTATCTGAGCGTGTCCTAAAGTAAAAATTTGAATTAAGTCACAAAAAGTATAATTCTAGCAAAATTCCAGAAAATAACCAGGTGGCAGCCCTAAAACTATATGTTGTATTTTTTAAAAAGCTTATCTAAGAACTTCAAGACCTAAGTTTATCTAAGCGTTTTAAGACTAAAATTAAATTTTTTTTCCAAATACATATATGGCTTAAGCAAAATTTACAAAAAAAAAATCAGGTGGCAACCCTAAAAGTTTTTGTATAATTTAAAAAAAATTTATCTGAGCGTCGTCCTAAAGTAAAAATTTGAATTAAGTCACAAAAAGTATGATTTTAGCAAAATTCCAGAAAATAACGAGGTGGCAACCCTAAAAATATATGTTGGATTTTTTAAAAAGCTTATCTAAGAACTTCAAGACCTAAATTTATTTTTTTTAATTAAATTTAAGAAAGTTCCATTTAACCAAAATAAAAATAAATAACAGTTGGCAGTCCTGAAAACCATTTAAAATGTAAATTTATACATATACTTACTTACATATGTATCAATAACAATAGTTACTCATGACATTGCTACTTTTGTAACAAGTATCAAAAATTTTTTAGTTATTTGTTACTTTTGTATCAAGTATCAAAATTTTTTTTAGTTACTTGTTACCTTTGTATCAAGTAACAAAATTTTTTTTTGATACTTGATACAAAAGTAACAAAGTATCAGAACAAAAAGTTACAATTTTGCCCATCTCTGCAGCAAGCTTAACAAAAGTTCGCTTAGTAGAATGAAAAAACTGGATAAAAAATTTTTTAAATTCATAACATTCAAAATCGGCTTTTTGCAGTTTCACAATTTTATCATTAACCGCATTTTTTACCTCCTCATTGCTGTTGAAGACTTCTAACTCCCAAATTTTTATTTTTATTTTTGGAAACAACCAGAAGTCACAAGGCGCTAGATCAGAGGAATAAGGTGCTGGACGAATTTCTTCGATGCCTGAAAGCGCAGAAAAATCGGCCATTTTTCAGCAGTGTGCGCTCGTGCATTATCGTAATGTAGAAAGTTTTGGTTATCTTTTGGTAAGCAGGTTTCAAGATACCACTTAGCAATAACCGTCCGACCTTTTTCCAAAGGAATAGCAGCTACAACTTTCTCTCTGGTGAAGTAAATTGACATCATTACTTTTGTTGCTTTGCTTTAACAGGTGGATTTGCACCTTCTGGGCTCAATGGATTGTGGTTTGGTTTCAGGGTCTTACTTGTAAAACCATGCTTCATTACCTGTTACAATTTTCTTGAAAGTGTAACTTTTTGAGCATCACTTAACATTCTAGGAACCCATCGTGCAGATTTCTTCGTATATCCAAGATCATTTTTTAATATTCGCGATACAGCCATGGCATTAAAGCCCAGTTCTTCAGTAATGATTTCCTGGGTCAATCTTGGATCTTAGACTTCACCAGCGCTACACTTGCATAATCAGTCGAAGAATTTGGGCTGCCTTCTCGAGGTTCGTCCTCCACAGAAAAATGATCTGTCTGGAATCTTCGGAACCACTTTGAAATAGTCACGAGAGATGGCGCCTTAACTTCAAAAGCTATTTGGCATTCACTAAATATTTCCACAGGCTTGAGCTTACGTCGAAATCCAAAAAGGATAACAAACCGAATCTCTTGCTGTGTTGGCACTGGAATATCTGCTGTCATTGTTTCACGATTTTTACGTTTTCTTCTCTCCATTTTGACCGATCTTTCTGAAAATTAAAATGATATATCGTAAGACTATAACAAATAGTACGCAATTTTTTGATTTACTAAAAATTTATAACATGACACCTGGTGCAAACCATGTCACAATGATCAAGAAATTTTTTCATGGAATCTGATTTCACTATAAATTGGCATAAGCAATAGTAGCATAGTGAAAAAATTACCACCAAATATTTTATCAAAATTTAAAAAAACGGCGGAGATATGGGACTTTCAAAATTTTTAGGTTAACCTTATTTGAAAAGCTATAACCATAGTTGCATTTATCCAATTCTCAATTTTATGGTCTCAAATGATTTGTCTTGAAACAGGCTTTAATATAAAATTTAGCAAAAATAATTTTTTTTTTTTATATTGTTTACACTGAAAAAAAAATATTTTAAATTGAGTTTCCCAAAATGTTATTTATGATATTTTTTATTTTTCTTGTAAAAAAAGCTACAGGTGTAACTTACTAGTCCTCCGAAAATTGGAGTGCGCCTGCTAGTGGTTCTCCTGAAAAACAATTTTTCAGTACATTTTTTCAATTGAAAATTCTTATTAAATAAAATTTTCAAATTCAAATTATTTTTTAGTTAAAAATTTCAAACTCAAAAAAATGTTATTGAAAAATTGCGGTAAATACCACATTTTATTGTTTTTCTGGAGAACCACTGGCAGGCCCACTCCAATTTAAAACTTAAGAACAAAAAATCTAAATTGGTCACTCAACATCTTTATTTCTATTGGGCTGCTACATTGCGCTAAAATTCATTTGTATGCGATCTCCAGAGGGCTCTATTTTTACATCAACCTTCTGTTATTTGAATTTACTTTGATTTATTTTAAGTTTTCACATAATGCGGTTGAATAGAAGCCTGCCCCGATGCTTTTTGTATAGCGATGGTTTTAAAGCTTCTCAAAAGAACGAAGTTAATGCGGATTTCGACTGTTCAATGAAATCAATAAATCACTTAGTTTTCTCGTTGTTGTTGACGGTGCTTGTACCACTGCCCTGGTTCCTGGTTGTTAACTGCCAACAGAAATGGAAAGTTTTTTGTTTGCTTTCGTGGCTTAAAAGGTTTAAATGTTACAACATTAACTTTTATTCCGAATTTATATACAAAGAAATGTATTTATATATTAAAAAAAAAAAAAAAAAAAAATAAATGCAAATATTAAATTAATTCCGACACGACCCCAAAAATTTAAATAAAATGCCATGACATGAGCAATTTACTATTCATAGAAATCTACTGGCGCACATAAATAATGCAGTAGAATCCGCTGTCAAAAATGACGTATGACATGTCAGTGTCGACAACGCATAACGAAATGCGCCAGATTTCAAATGTCAAAACATTGAGAGCAAAAATGTGTGTGAGAAAAAAATACAGCGAAATGACACGAGTGGGAAAATCGACAAGGAAATGGTAAGGGAGGGGGAGGTCAGCTAAAACTTTCGCTATGAAATTAAACAAACATAAAATTTACTTTGTTTTCCAAATATTTATGAATTAATTATTTAATTAATGCAGATAAACTCTGAATAAAAATACACAAAATCTTATCTTGATAAAACAACATCACGGCGATCAATCATCAGCAAAATAAAGCAACGTGCTTTCGCAGTATTATGAATTTCGAAAAAATAAAATGCAAATGAGCGGTTGCCGTCTTGGAGAAATGCGACCAAAATAAACGCGCTCGCGGAAGCACTGGGCGAACGTGCTGCAAAGACACTGTCTATTAGGTAGAATGGCTGAATAAGTCAATTTGATTATCTCGATGATATATGGGTTGAGAAAAGTCAATTCAATATGTAGAAGCCAACCATACCAATGTATGTATGTTTTGTGATTTGACCTACTCACATCGTGTGAGTTGGCGCTTTTTGGTGGATTCCTAGCGCAAATGACTTTTGAATCTAGCGCTGCGCTATAGTGATTTACGACTAATATTAAGGACAATGAATGACATTACATAATTTTTTAATAATTAAGTTAAAATGAAGAACATTGGAATATAACATGAAATTTACTACCTTTTCGCAAGCTTAACATGTGAATTTTTCGTCGGATTTATGTACCTTTGATAAATAGACTATAATTTTATAGTTTTTAATAACACTCTGCTAAAAATTAACGAGCACATATTTTTTATTATATGTTTTCTTGAACAGCGTCACCTCCTGAGTCGATATAGCCATGTTCATCTGTCTGTCATTTTAATATTTTTTGGGAGCAAGTTAATTCGATAAACATTAGTACACTGCCTCCATCGTCATAGCTAACTTGTCGTATTGAAAACAAGCGAAATCGGTCAACGGACACGCCTACCACCCATACAAAAAATATAATCAAAACAAAACCTTAGGAGAATTTTGCGACTGAGCAAAAACTAGGCGAATATGAACAAGAGGGCGTGGCACCTCACGTAAGCAAAAGTTTTAAAATGCTATACTGAAAACGTTTTTTGAGATAATTCAACTAAATTTCACTCTGACATTAGAAACCATAAATGCAATCTAGGCGAACTCGAACAGGAGCGTGTGGCACATCCCATATAAGCAAAAGTTTCAAAATGCTATACTGAAAGTGTTTTTCGAGACAATCCAAATAAATTTCACTCAGACGCTAAGAACAGTAAATGGAAGAAGAGCAAGAACCAGGCAAACTCGTGACACCTCCCATATAAGCAAAAGTTTGTAAAAAATTTCAGCTCATTGTTTTAGATGCATAAAGTGAGCCATACAGATGTGACAAATTTCGATGTTTTTGGTTGGGCATTTCGAGCTAATTTCGAGCTATCTGGGATATTTTCCATTTTCCAGAAAAACGGAAAAATTATTTTGCATAGCATAGTTTATTTTTCAGCCAGTCGAATCCGTGGGAAGAGTTAGCGATGAAATCTTTTAACGCAGGAATTTCGAGCTACTTTCGAGCTAAAAGCATTTTCCAGAAAACTCTCAATTTTCCCGGAAAATCTGAAAAAAACTTTTTATTGCTAACTTTATTTTTTTCAGCCAGACGAATCCGCGGAAAGAGTAAGCGATGAAATCTCTTAACGCAGGAATTTTGAGCTAGTTTCGAGCTGAATGAAGTTTTTCCGGAAAACCTTAAATTTCCCCGGAAAATCCCAAAACATTTTTAAGGGCTTGATTTATTTTTTCAGCCAGACGAATACATGAGAATATTTGGCGATCATATCATTTGACATACGAACTTTCCCGGAAAATCCCAAAAAAATGTTTTTATGCCGGTGCCTTGACAAAATCCCTACGGACATAATCCCCATTTCGTAAATGGGTGTTATGTCCGCAAATATTTCGTAAATGGGGATATTAAGTCCGAATAATTTGCTGAAATAACACCCATTTACGAAATGGGGATTATGTCCGTGGGGATTATGGCATGGCACCACCATAAAAGGGGTTTTTTGGGATTTTCCGGAAAAGTTTGAAACTGGCTCGAAATTCGTGTGTCAAATGATATGATCGCCAAATATTCTCATGTTTTCGTCTGGCTAAAAAATAAAGCAAGCCTTTATAAATTTTGTCTGGCTGAAAAAATGCACTAAGCTGTACAGAACAATTTTTCCGCTTTTCCGGAAAATGGAAAATTTCCCAGACAGCTCGAAATTACTCTTGAGAAGCTCGAAAATACATAGCTCGAAATTCTCAACCAAAAAACATCGAAATTCGTCACACCTATATGGATGACTTTATGGACCTCGTTTTTTTGACACCCTCTTTCAGATTTTTGTGCGTAGTCGTAGAAACTCAAAATTTTTTTTTTTTTTTGCTTCAGTCTACTATAAACATGCGTGTTTTAATAATAACTATTAAGGATGGTACTCTTGGCCTGGCCTGCTAAGATCTTGCACATACTTCACTCAGTGACGAGTGAAATTTGGTTGGATTATCTCCAAAACAATCTTTTAGTGTATCATTTTGGAACTTTTGCTTATATAGGAGGTGCCACGCCCTCTTGCAGCTTCGGAGTGAAATTTAGTTGGATTATCTCAAAAATTGTTTTCAATATAGAATTTTTTCAATTTTGCGAAAACGGATCAATAAGAATTTTACAGTTTCTCTGCCCACAGACAGGCCGGAAACATTCTGCGTACATAAGTACTTTTTGAATACATTTGTATCAACCCTTTTTTGTTGTTCGGGAACAGTGTGAGCGAGTTATTTACAAAAATCTATTTCAGAATTCATATTTACTTCTATTATCAACACTTTCGCAGTTGCACAGTGTATTTTTAAATTTTTTTTTGTATTTGATGCATTGGTACTTTAGGTCACCTCATCCGTTAGATTTCATTAAAGATACCTCAGACACTCACAATTCAAATCCCCATGACAAACATTAAAATTCTCACATTCGAAATAAAATACAATCGAAAAATTTGCATACAGCAAGCAACCTCAGTCATTAGAGATATTTTTTAATTTATTTAATCGTACAAGTGCCTATCATCGTCATCAACGCCGCAAGACCCAACTCCGATTTATGTCTTCATTTTCCAACATATTCAGTTGTGGCAAACATAGCTGAGTAGGAAATGTTCACCTTGAAATGATTACCGGAATTCGTAGTCGAATTTTCAGTCCTTGGCACAAGGAAATCGTTGATTTGTCTATGCTTCTTCAAGAATTACAATCAGAAGCAGGATATATTTTATATATAAATTTAACCAAAACAAGCTCCAGGCGATATTAAAAATTTCCAAATCTAGTAGTGCAATATAACTTTCTAGCTGGAGTGGTGCAGAAAATCATCAGAAATCATTTTCAAAATCCTTAAAAAATAGATTTCTGAAGAAAATTCCTTGAAATGTAATCAAAATTCGTCGATTCTAATTTTTTGAATGGTAATCAATTTTTATATACCTGGTAAATTAAAGGTTTTTTCCAATGGAATTGCAAAGATCAATTTCAAATTTAAAAAAAATTTCTATATTCTGGATGCCTTGAATGGTACCGACAAATAAACCAACTCTTTTTTCTATTTGCAATGTAAACTTCACATATTTAGTTAAAAATGTCAATGGTTCCTCATGGTTTGATTCCTACCCAGCTCAGTTGGTTACACCAAAAATAATTCCATCAAAAACGAAAAAACTCTTGAACAAATATTTGTTCTCGTTTTTCGCATACATATGCATGAAGTTACTTCATTTTTAATTAATATTTTATTATCTTAATTATGCATCTAAGCGCTCAGTGCTGCCTGCGGCCGTACTCGTATTAGTCGACCTTTTGTTTAACTAATTATGGCCATAAATAAGTCCGGTAAAGAGTAAGAAGTCTGGTGTGACTCGTTGTTTTTGCTTCCATAGTGAATTTGAAAGAATCATTTTATACCTGTTCTATGCATACATACATAAATCGTACTTTATATGTGTGCGTTTATTTCAGATGGCGCTTGAATATTATCCAACAAGTGAGCTACTTTTTTGTCCGTAATAAGGAATAACAGTCTTTATTACAATTTACATCTCTTAATTTGCATCAAAAATTGAAGGAAAAAAAAAATTGTTCCTGTGGGAATATTAACTAAAAAGTATCTTTTTCTATTAATTTAATTCAGATAACACTGTCCGACAATTTTAACTTTTAGAAAAACACATGAGAAAGTCCAAAAAATTCTTAAAGTAAACGTTAAAAAAAATACCCTTGTCTCGTCATTTTTCTCCAGCACGACAGATTTTTTTTTTTTAATTGATTTTTGAGGTTTTTAAATCCACTGTACATGAAAAAAACAAAAATAACGCATTTTTGTGTTAAATCTATGAATTTAACTATATCATCCTAACATCTGAGATGTATTATGTGTGCAGCAAACTTATTGCGCGGAATATTTTAAAAAGGTACAAAAATTACACCTAAAACAAGAAAATATTGAGTCAGTATGCGCTACAGAAATATTTGCTGTATAATTTCACTGCTAGCTTAGCTGAACCCTAAAAAGTCAAAATTTCATCACGAAAGCAAATAGTCGTTAAAATCAATAAGGACTTCTTAAAATCAATCTTTTCCTAATATTACCCCACTGTAAAACTCTAAAACTACATTTTGGATAAAACTCGCAAGTGCATAACAAAATCACACAAAGATCATTTTCCTAAAACACATTGACCCATTATATCCTGTTTTTAAGAGTCTTTTTGACTCCTTTTCTAAAAACTGGACTACAATGGGTTAAAGAATTCAACAAAAAAATGTTCTAAGAAAAATGTCAATAAGAGTTACCTAAGAAAAGCGCGTCAGGGATGTAATAAATATGGAATGTGAGCAGTAGGGGAAGGTAACCGGTTGTGGGCCAGGTTTCGTTTTTTGCCCGTAAATTGCATTCAAGTATACATTTTTCGGACTTGTGAGTACCAATGGAAAGCTAGAGGCACTAGGTAACCGAAAAGAAACAATTTTTCTATAATTTTTCAACAAACAATTTTTTCTAACAAATTTTGTAAAGAGCTTGTTTTTGGACAAAAAAAATTTTACAACCGGTTGTGGGCCACCCTGAAAAATCCACTTCAAATGCAAAATTATGAAAAAAAAACCAGTAAAGAAATATGTATTATCAATATTTATTTATCAATGAAGCATCTAGTAGCGAAAAAACATCAAGAAAATGTGGCTTTTTCAAATTATTAATCATCGGATTCGCAATTTTTGCATGTATACTAGCTCTTTTTTATAGCAGCGCATTTCAAATGCACTAGCCACCGTTGCATTTGATCGAATTGGCTGCAAATTGGTCCGGTAACGGCAGCCATCCCTTAAGTGACTGGCAAAATTTTCGTGGCGAAAAATTTTGAGCAAACTCGATATAAAATCGGAAAATTTAACGCAAATACTGCATAAAAATGCATAACACTCACCTCTTTGCAATATTTCACTTCGCTTTATCACATTCGCAAAATCTTCAGAAATTACTTTATTGAAAATTTCTTCGTCAATTTTTTTTGTTTTGTTGTAGCTGCGAGTCAGATGCGTCCTTTCACTTCAGTGTTTGCACTAATACTGTCTATTGTCACATAATACTCAGATCTGTCATATTTTATAAACGTCAAAAAATACAAGGGGTGGCCCACAACCGGTGACGGCCCACAGCTGGTTACCTTACTCTACTAATTGATTTTTATAGATTTTTGGGTTTCGGGATAAAATTTCGACTTTTTAGTGTTCACCAACTAGTAGTGACATTTTATAGCATTTGTTTCTGTTGTACATACTACCCCAATATTCCCCTGTTTTAGATGTAATTTTTGTACCTTTTTAAGAAAAACGTAAATATTAGGGTAGAACGGGGTTAAATCGCCTCGGGGTTAAACAACCAATTGCCTCTAATATTTTTTAATAAAGTCGAATCGAACGACCTTTGCTACAGTAGATAGTGAGCGATACAACGCAACTTTGGCAAAAGGTTCCACCACCGCACGTGTGTTATAACCTGAGTTCTGACGAAAGAAAGATTTGACGCGAGTTACATATTGTACCCACTGCACCCACTGTACCGTACACCATGGGCTTCCGCCAGCAAAACCACCACGCAGCAATAATTACAACAACAGTTAAATTAAAACCATTTCGCAATAGTTAAGTTAATATATTTAGTTAATTAGGCATTTTACTATTTTCTGTTAATAAAGCACTTACATTTATTTTAATATTAATTTATTGATTAAGCACTTTTAAGTAAAATGTAAAATCAGGCCAATGTAATATGTAAAAGATATAAATAATTGCATTTTTAGTTTTTAAGTTAGTTGATTATTGTAACCAGATATCGAATAAAATTGTTTTTTTTATGAACACATCAAGTTCACATTTATAATTCGCGTCCTCGCAGCAATATTTTCAGTCGACAAAAGTTAAAAATTCCAAAAATCAGTGAAGTGCAGAAAGAAAAGTAAGTGTTTTCTAAAAGCAGAATTACATGTTGAATCCAAATCTGTTATTGGTTTTACAAAATTTAAATTTGTTGAAAAATTATTCGCCTTAAAATAAAAAAAAAAGCACGTGAGGTTATATGACCAGAAGGAGAAACAGGCATTGACGACCTTGGTAAGTTCGGAAAAAAAGATTCTTAAGAAATTTTCTGAGCAAAAAAACCAAGACACGGCAGCCAAAAACAATACTCGTCGCTCCAAAAGAGGTAGTCCAAGAAAAGTAGTATACGTTGAGGAAAGTGACGATTAATGAAGCTCAAGAGAAACTATTTCAAGTAAATTTTGTACTTTTGTAACGTTTTGGAAGATTCTGATTATATAAAAACCCTTAAAATAGCAATGTTGGTCACTTTTATTATAAAAATAATGTTTGGTTATTTTACCCCACCAGGTGGTGTAAAACAACCATTTTAATGCAAATGCCGGATAAACAATGCGAGTTTGAAAAAAAATTTGTAACAAAGGGTTCAACGAACCAGGAACAGTTGAAAATTTCAAATTATTATCATAAACAAAGTTTTTACAGAGTGCCAAACACAAGTGTTTAACCCCGTTCTACCCTACCCATATATGGGGGTTGTAGAGGGTTAAAATATTCTACAAAAGCATAAGTTTACTGAACACGTAATACACGTCAGATGTAAGGAACATATAGTTAAATTCATAGATTTAACACAAGAATGCGTGTTTTTTAATTTTTTCATGTACAGTGGATTGAAAAGTTCAAAAATCGATTAAAAAAATATGACGTGCTGGAGAAAAACGACGGACACGGGTATTTATTTTTAACGTCTACTATAGGAATTTTTCGGATTTTCTAATGTTTTTTTTTTTGTCGGACCGTGTAACGAGTGAAATTTTTAACAGCGCTGGGCATTCACATTGAAAATGAAAAAATTGACACTTCGACGACAGGATCTTTACAACTCCTACGAAGATCTTCTACGCTAGTAAGCCCTAATCTTGAGGCCTGTCTGCTTATCAAATAGTGCCTTGTAACTAACCTAATCAAACTTCCAATGTACTCGAGTGAATTTTTTCAGAGAGACATTTTAAAGTTTTTCAAAAATTGGTCAAACAATTAAAAAATTTCCAAAAATCCTGAAAAAATCCAGACATATTCTTTGTACGACTTTTAGCATGTTTTGCTTTACACACTTTTTTCGTTACAGTCCTGGCCTTTGGGTTAAAAAATTGTTTTTCCAATAGCGTGTGATTAGAAAACAGGAAAAAATTGATTTTTCGAACTGAATAACGCCCATATACAAGTAGAAAGCATTAAGTCAGTTTATTCTAGTTTTGAGTTATTTGGTAGTTCTGGTCCAAAATATTATAGTCTTTAGTTTGATAAGACCCATTTAGCCATATCTCTATTAAAAAGTGGTTATTTTCATCATAAAAGTAAAAGCAAAATAACGATTTCCATACAAAAAGCAAAATTAAATTTTTTGAACATCAAATATCTAAATTTGAAAAAAAATTGATATTCGCAATGTTCGATCAACATTTAAACTTTGGCGCAAATTCATGTAAACAAAATTGTATTCCTCATAATCCAATGAAAATTTTTTAAAATATGCTTGTTTAAAATACGTGTAGGTATATTTGAATTTTTCAGGTCATCAAAACAAGCATTTTTTGTGAAAATTGTCATATGCATTATTATCATTATCCTTTCAATACAGAAATTCATTCGCACATTTTAATAGTTGCCACGATTTATCCAAGGTGTTACGAATGCCCGCATTATTTGTGAATGCTTATGACACAGCAACTCATAAGGTGTAAAATCTCATTTAAATTTCACACAGATGTTTGCATATCTTATGAATTATATGAAACAAAAGTTTTAACTTGTAGCACCATAAAGTCACAGAGACTTAAATCTCCTACTAAAGTACAAGTATATTTGTATCTGTTTTCCATGGTTTAAAAACTGTCTACCACATCGCTTTTTGTTTGTCTATGCAGATGAATTTCATAATGCCGTCTAGACCAAGGGTGTCAGCGTAGAAGAAAAGTGAGCCAATTTTGGCTCGACCCAACAACATCAATATTTCTGTACAACAATCCCAACAACATCAATATTTCTGTACAACATTCTCAGAAATAATTTTTATTGTTTTTTTTCGCGCTCGTCAAAATTTCGCGTTTTTGTTGCTTTTTTTGCGTACACACAAAATCGAACTCGAACCAACATAAAACAACAACAAAGACTACGTCGCATCAAAAACAACAAACAATATGGGTATTAATGCGTTGATGCGCAGTAGCGAAAATGCAAGTCTTTTACGCACTAACGCCTGAACGATCAATGTGAATGTTTCCATCTCGAAAAATTGCAAAAGTAGTGCGAAATTTTCGGCAATATTTTTGTTATTTTACTAATATCAAACTTTAGCAAATTGCACTTTCGCAACGACGCAAGGGCATTGCGCATCAACGCGTGAATTCCCCTAATTTTTGTGTGTCCTTGTTCTTAGAAATTTTGAAAATTGTTGAAGTATTATTGTTGTTGTAAACGAGGCATGAAAAAACAACAAAAAATTGTTTTTTTGTTTGTTGCTACTCGAATTCAAAGTTGTTGTAAAAGCAACGCTGACTGCGCTGCATGCGTTTGGCTCAGTGATTTGAAAACGCTGACACCCTTGGTCTAGACTGTTTATAGACTTTTATTGTCACCGCATCCTTTACACTTTGACAGTTCGTGGGTTCATTGTGTGTGTGCGTTACCTTTTGTCAGCGGATATCCTCATTACGATTTTAGTTTCATCTCAATGCCCCACTTAGAAGTAAAATTTTCTATTCATCAACTTTTTGGTCTTTTTATTTAACCATCGAGGTGTGAGTATTGTCTATCTGTCAATTTGGCAAAGTTTTAGTTTTTTTTTACTTACTTTTCTCCACTTGATGCTTCGTTAAGCAAAACAATAAATTTTCTAAATTTTTAACCAAAACTACCACCTGTTTGATTGATAAAATCTCTCATATCCAAGCATATGATGTGGAAATTGTACAGAGCTTGATGTGAAAAAACCTATGCATTTTATGGGGCTGTTAAAAGTTTTTTTAAATGAAATTGCACTTGTTCGTTGCTATTGGCCACTCATTTCATGAAGAATGCAGTATATGTAGATATCGTTTTGTTAATTGACCAATGCAAAAAATTTGAAAGTCATTTCCAATAAAAAATTTTATTTTTTGAACGAAAAAAAAGTAATGCTTTCTCTTTAATTAAGTAAAACCCCGGAAAAAATCCTAAGCGATTAACTAGAGCAATTTTGTTGAAGCCGGCAAAGCTTGCCTAAAGTAGAGGACATGATACACAAAATGACACATGGAAAAGATTCTTGGAGAAATGATTTTTTTTTTTGTTCAGGAAAACTGTGGCATATAAAAACAGGCCAAATTTCTGGGAGGTGATAGAGGACAACTAGACCAACAAAAAATTTCACACTGGGGGGTTTAAAATGTACCCCTGAGGAGTAATAGGGTTAAAACTGATTTTCTGTTTTGTTTTATAAAAATAGTCTTATTGGGTCACCCTAACGTTTAAAAGAAAACATTTTCATGGAAGAATTTTAGCTAATTATTTAAGCTATTGAAAAATTTATTTGGCTCATAGGGTTTAAATGGATTTCGCAAAGTTCTAGACCTTTAAAGTTGATATTTTAAATTTGTTTAAGTACGATGAATGTCCTATTTACATTACCTTTTATAATTTTTTTTGGAATCCTCTTTAAATTCAATAGTAGGTACAAACCATGTGTAAACGATCAAGAAATTTGTTCATGGAATCCGATTTGGCTATAAATTGGCAAAAGCAATAGCTGCATAGTGGAAAAAATTACTACCAAATATTTTTTCAAAATTTAAAAAAATGGCGGAGATATGGGACTTTGAAATTTTTAGGTTAGTTTTTTTTGAGAAGCTATAACTTCGGTTGCATTTATCCAATTTTCAATTTTATGGTGTTAAAAGGTTTGTCTTAAAACAGACTTTAAAATAAAAACTAGTAAACATTTTTTTTTTTTATATATAGTTTACACTGAAAAAAAAAAAAATTTAAATTGAGTTTCCCAAAATACGTCCTTTTTAATATTTTTTATTTTTCTTGTAAAAAAAGCTACAAGTGTAACTTACCAGTCCTCCAAAAATTGGAGTGGGCCTGCCAGTGGTTCTCCAGAAAAACAATAAAATGTAGCATCTTCCCCAATTTTTCAGTACATTTTTTTAATTTAAAATTTTTATTAAAAAAAATTTTCAAATGCTGAAAATAGTTTATTGACTGTTTTTTTGCTTGTTTAGTACTAATATAAGTACCAACGCACTTTTTTCAAATTCAAAATAACGTTTAATTAAAAACTTAAAATTCAAAAAAATTGTACTGAAAAGAAAGAACCACTGGGAGGCCCACTCCAATTTTTGGAGGACTGGTAAGTTACACTTGTAGCTTTTTGTACAAGAAAAATAAAAAATATTAAAAAGGACGTATTTTGGGAAACTCAATTTAAATTTTTTTTTTTCAGTGTAAACTATACATGAAAAAAAAAACAAATGTTTGCTAGTTTTTATTTTAAAGTCTGTTTTAAGACAAATCATTTAACACCATAAAATTGAAAATTGGATAAATGCAACCGAAGTTATAGCTTCTCAAAAAAAACTAACCTAAAAATTTTAAAGTCCCATATCTCCGCCATTTTTTTAAATTTTGAAAAAATATTTGGTAGTAATTTTTTCCACTATGCAACTATTGCTTATGCCAATTTATAGCCAAATCGGATGCCATAAAAAAAATCTTGATCGTTTTGAAATGGTTTGTACCAGTACATTTGTCAAACCCAGTTATTTAATTGAGATCTGAAAAAATACTGTTCAAGAATAACAAAAAGGCGCCAGTAGATAAAGGGCAACGCACGCGAGTAACCCATTGAAAAGTATATTTTTCCGACATCAAATTAAAAAAAAGGCATGACAAATGCACCATCGAATTAAAGGAAATTTAACGAGAATTGCAAAATAGTTCTAATAGAGTATATTAATTGGACCTTTTTCATACTAAAATGGCCGTCAAAGTAAAAATTAGGGAAAAAAATTTTAAATGCACAAAACTTTGCGTAACCCCTTTAAACCCCATAAACCAAATACATTTTTAAAAAGCTCATATAATTAGCTACAACTTTCATTCAAAAATGTTTTCTCTAAAACGTTAGGGTGACCCAAGAAATTTTTTTTTTTTCTAAAACAAGTCGGAAAATCAGTTTTATACTACTCAGGGGTACATTTTAGACGCCCCCCCATGTGCAATTTTTTTTGGTCTAGGCCTCCTCTATCACCTTCCAGAAGCTTTGTCACCTTATGCGATTTACCCTATATAGTCTTAACTTCCAAAAATTGGCAGCTACGATTTTGAGAAACACATCGTTTTCATCGTTGCTCACGGTGGTTTTTAAAAAATTTTAACTTTTTGAAATACCAGCCGCGATTTTTTTCAGGGATAATGTTGGGGGACCCTTCTAGTATCTAAATCCGCAAACCGCGAAATCAAACGTCCAGCCGTTTTTTTTTCGACCTTTTAGTTTTTTTAACAATTTTTGAGTATATCTCGGTGTGTATATACATATTATGTACACATATACATGTATATACGTACATATATATACTTGTATATGAATATATGTGTATCGTTTCCGCACCATTTATTTTAAAAAAAAATCGGTTTTTTCGTATTTAAGAAAAACTATAAACAAAAACCGGAGACAGCAATAGTCATTTCAGATGTCATTTTTGATGCTTAATCCGAATCCGGTCTTAGAATTGCTCTATTACGTCTGGACTTTGAGATATCCTTATATAAATGTTTAAAGGACACCACTTTTTGAAGTTATATAACAAGATAAGGTAATATTTTGCCGTAAAATCTGGTATGACAGTTAATAGCCCTAACTTTTTCCTTGAAAATTCAATTAAACCAATTACGATATCTTTTTTTTTGTTGGAGATATCTTTACCTAAAAAGTTAAAAAAGTGCAAAAACACGATTTTTGGCTATATTGGATGTTATATGCAGGACACACAAAATTTTTTTGTGAATTTCTATTACCAGAAGCATTTGGTACTTTCTTTTGGCTTTAAAATGTTTATCTGCAATATTTCTCTGCAAAGTTATGTTAACTTTAAAATCACACCATGAAACTCAAAGTGAAAAATCTCGGTGTTCGGCTATATTTGAGGTTGTATACAGTACGGACGAAATTCGTCTGCTCTTTTTTACCAACCGGCACATTTAAAACCATTCTTTATCTTCAAAATGAGATAACAAGTGGTCTCTTGTAATTGTTTCGTAAAAAGTTATGACTATTTTAAGACGACATGTTGCAGCAATATAATAAATACTCGTACACTATATTTTAGTGACACCCCTGTGAGTTTGCACTCCATAATGTAATTTTTAAATGGTCATCCTAACCTAAAAAGTTGAAAAAGTGCAAAACACACGTTTTTTTGTTATTTCTGCTTACGATATTTCGGAGGAACAAAGAGATATCGATATAATTTAAATTGGGTTTTGAAGAAAAAGGCTGTCACTTTTAATTTTCATACCAGGCTGAAAGTTACCATGTTGTGATATAACAGCTTCCAAAATAGCAAAAACGGAGTTTTTGCATTTATAGGTTAGGATATCTCTAAAACCGTGTGAGATAGAGCAATTCTGAGACCGGATTTAGAATTTTCATGAACACATACATCGCAAATGACTATTGCTGTTTCTTTTTCACCACGAAAATTTTAAACTCAAATTTTTTTTTTTTGGCCAAATTTGATTATATTTTACGGTTTTTAGTAAGTAACGTGAAGTTTATAGCTTAGTTGTTGGAGTCATTTGATAGATAAATGAATGCGTAAAAAAATAAAAGTTTAAAAAAAAGTTTGCTAGAGCAAAATAAGAAAAAAATCGGTTCTTGAATGTGCAAACACCTCAAAAAATTAACAAATTTTGAAGTTTAAAGTGCTGCTAAAAAAAATTGGGAAAGACTAGATTTATTATTATTGATGCAGAATTTGACTCAAAACATTTTAACAAAAATGCAATTTAATTTATGCAAATACCTTGTCTGGTTAAAAAGATATGTATGTATGTATGTATTCTCCTTTAACTCCTAGGAGGAGCATAGGGCCAATATGAAATCTCTCCATTTGTCACGATCCCTTGCGATGACTTTGATCTCTTGCCACGATTTTCCCGATTCTTGGATTTCCTTTTCCAGTTGGTTTTGGGTCTACCACGTCCTCTACTGCCTTGTGGATTCCACTCAAGGGCCTGGCGACAAACTTCGCTGTGTGGTTTCCGGAGAGTGTGACCAATCCATCCCCATTTGCGCAGCTTGATCTCGTTTGCTATAGCCTTCTGTTTGCATTTTTGATGTAGCTCGGCATTTGATATAGTGCGAGGCCACCAAACCTTTAGTATACGCCTTAAGCATTTGTTGACGAATACTTGCAGCTTGTTTGTTAGTTGTTCAGTAACAAGCCATGTTTCGCACCCATATAACAAAACCGATTTCACATTCGAATCAAAAATGCGCACTCTCGTTTTGGTGGATATAACGAATGAAGACCATATTTTGTTCAGTTGAGCAAACGCGCCTTTTGCTTTTGCTATTCTTGAGTTGATATCCTCTTTTGCTCCACCATCCATGGAGATAATGCTGCCTAAATACGTGAAGCTATGGACGTTTCCGATGTCATCACTGCCAGCTTTAAACGTGATGTCATTGCTTGCGTTTAGCTTCATGCTTTTAGTCTTGGATACGTTGATTTTTAGGCCGGCCTTTTGTGATTCCAAGACAAGGTCTTCAATTTTGCTTTGCATATCTGAGGTTAAAAAGATATAGCGTTTAAATCAAAAAAAGGACTCAAAAATTCATAAAAAAGTACCTTCAAGCTCGTTGCGGAATATCTAAACGCAATTTTTTGTTGGCTCCAAAGCACTTTTTCTAATCAGCAGGATCCAAGGATTCAGAAAAGTCGCGCGCACCTTGACTTTTTAACACTCTTGGTTTTTCCATACAAAATTTGGACCACTCTATTGTATATATATCCATATATATATATTACACATATATACATATACAAGTATATATATGTACGTATATACACGTATATACATATATATGTGTACATAATATGTATATAAACACCGAGATATACTCAAAAATCGTTAAAAAAACTAAAATGTCAAAAAAAAAAAAAAAACGGCTGGACGTTTGATTTCGCGGTTTGCGGATTTAGATACTAGAAGTGTCCCCCAACATTATCCCTGAAAAAAATCGCGGGTGGTATTTCAAAAAGTTAAAATTTTTTAAAAACCACCGTGTGCTGCATACGGAAAAACATGTCTCACTTTAGGATGATAATATGTTGCATCCTGTACGGTGTGCTAAGAAACGAACAAGTTCTGCAGAGAGTAGAAAGTCATAACAAGCGATCTAATATAATGGGAATGGAATTTCAAGATATTTAAGGTATTCATAAAGAAGTGTTAGTTCCGGGAAAGGAAATTTGGTGTTTCTGTTTTGAGTGCAAATGCAAATTAATGCAGAATTAGTCCTCTGGTAATCGAATGCAAATTTATTTGTGCTGGGTAATACATACTTAATAAAAGAAATAAAACAAAAACATTTTTAAATTGTTATCACATTTTCATTCATAAAAGTCCAATTAGTTGCACGTGTTGCACAAACAGTAGCACTCTACATATAAATTTTATGATTCCACTATTCTCATTGCATGCAAATGTAACACCATTCAGCATTTAACGATTTACTACAATATTTATTATATTAATTTAAATTCCATGCCGTCTGATGGACTTTTAACGACTTCAAGTAGGGCATTATTTTCATATGTGAACATTTTTGGCATAAAATAAAATTTGTAATTGATGAAATTGTAAAAAAAATTTGGAATATTTAAATGAATATAAAAAATTCTTTACACTACAGCCCAAGTGGTGCAGAATACATACAAGTGGTGCCAATTTGAGTATATATCTATAAACATTACTTCTTTTTTTAACTACTCTCGCAATAACGTCCATTAAGTTAGCAGAGCGAAAATGGCAGGGCTGAAAAAAAAGATGACCTTATAATAGGCTAATAAAAGCTAATTATGGGCTCTAACGCCGAATTTTAAGCTAGCAGAGCTATTTCGATAAAACACATATGGGACGTATATTGAACTAAAGTAAGCAGTCAATTATTATAGGCTAATAAAAAGCTATTTAAATGCCCCATCGCCAAAAGAAAAGCTTTTCATTTAAAAAAAAAATGGACCAAATCAATTTTCTTAAAATAAGGAAATTTTAATAACAGCAATTCCAGACAAAAAAAAAAAAAAAAAACAACAACTACAACAACAACTTTACTACAGCTAACTTATGGCATAATTTTTTTCCAGCTCTGCCATTTTCGTTCTGCTAACTTAATGGACGTCTCGCAATAGAAGCATTGAGCTCCCACGAAATTCCTACAGCTACAGGTAAAATTTGAAAGTGCTATGGAATTAAAAACATTTTACGCCAATTGTCAGATAATACTTAGGGACGGAAAAAAAACTACAAAATTTTAAAATTTTGTTTTGCTTTAGTTACACAGTGGGCTCAAAGTTGGCCTTGAAATAGCAAATGCTCTATAGAAGTTTTTATATTAGACAGTACTGGAGAAACGCTCTAGATGTAGCATATCATTAGAAAGTATGTATGTATGTTAGAGCGCCCACAAGATGTATGAAATGTGCAAAGTTGTGAATTTGTTTGCTCCCCGTCCATTTCCTGAAATTAGAGGTCAAAAAAATAAGATCTCAAAAAAAAATTTGGAATCGGTAGTGGAAAAAACCCAGCCGGTTTTCGATCAAAGGTCGAAAAATTGACTAAAAAACGGGAAGTCGCTTTGACTGCCCGTTACTTCAAAACTGTTAATTTTTTCATAATATTTTCAAGACAACTTTTGTAGAGCATGACTAGGTCAACATTATCTTCCTAAAAAGTTTTGGTCCAATAATTAAATTTGTTGTTGTTTCGGTACAGAAACTTCAATTTATTAAGAAAATTTTCATGACTTTTTTTCTATAAATTGATTTTTTGTAATTTTCAAAGGGCGGAATATTTGTTTTGGAATTCTTATATTGCATG
Source organism: Calliopum simillimum (assembly GCA_951812925.1). Taxonomy (NCBI): domain Eukaryota; kingdom Metazoa; phylum Arthropoda; class Insecta; order Diptera; family Lauxaniidae; genus Calliopum; species Calliopum simillimum. The sequence goes on along the minus strand of CATOTO010000171.1, from coordinate 108,238 downwards.
GGATTAAATTTTGATTAATTCAACGAAAAACTAGTAAGGGTGTAAATTTTGGCCCGGCCAAAAAATAAATACCCTACACTGTAGTATTTTGAAAATTTTGCTTATATGGGAGGTGCCACTCCCTCTTGCCCGAGTACACCCAGTTTTTGTTCAGAGCTTACATTTATAGTTTTTATTGTCAGAGTGAAATTTAGTTGGATTATCTCAAAAAACTCTTTCAGTATAGCATTTTGATTCTTTTGCTTACATGGGAGGTGCCACGCCCCCTTGTCTGATTTCACCCAGTTTTTGCTGAGAGCTTTCATTTATAATTCTTAGTGTCTGAGTCAAATTTGGTTCAAATATCTCAAAAAACGCTTTCAGTATAGCGTTTTGAAGCTTTTGCTTATATGGGAGGTGCCACGCCCTCTTGTCCGAGTACACCTAGTTTTTGTTCAGAGCTTGCATTTATAGTTTTTAGTGTCAGAGTGAAATTTAATTGGATTATCTCAAAAAACTTTTTCAGTATAGCATTTTGAAACTTTTGCTTATATGGGAGGTGCCACGCCCCCTTGTACGATTTCAACCAATTTTTGCTGAGAGCTTTTATTTATAATTCTTAGTGTCTAAGTCAAAGTTGGTTCGAATATCTCAAAAAACGCTTTCAGTATAGCGTTTTGAAGCTTTTGCTTATATGGGAGGTGCCACGCCCTCTTGTCCGAATTCGCTCAGTTTTTTTTTCAGAGCTTGCGCTTACAATTCGTAGTACTTATATGTATTGTGGTTGCATTGTCGTGAAAAATACTCCTAAAATTGCATTTTGAATATAATTTTTGTATGGGCGGTAGGCGTGTCCGTTGACCGATTTTGCTCATTTTCAATCCCCCGAGCTAACTTTGACGATGAAGGCAGTGTACCAAATTTCATTGAATTATCTTGCTCAGTTTTCCCAAAAAGTGTATTTCAACACACAGCCAGCCAGCCAGCCAGCCAGCCAGCCAGCCACCCAGCCAGACAGACGGACATGGCTAAATCGACTCAGGAGATGACGCTGATCAAGAATATATATACTTTTCTATACCTGCCACGCCTCCTTCTCTGCGTTACAAACGGAAGGACAAAGTGAATATACCCTGGGTGTAGGGTATAAAAATTATTTAAAAATATTAAGTTTTAAGGTATGGAGCCGGTAGCGTTAGTAATATGACAAATTTTATTTTCGTAGGGCGTGGCACTGCCCATTTTTTCATTGAAAATTATTTTTTCTAAATGCCCTTTGCATATGTAACAGATTTTGTCTATCTAATTCAAGCAGTTTCTGAGATATGATGAATCAGCATTCAGAGGGGCGTGACACCGCCCACTTTTCTAGTGAGAACTATTTGTTCTAATTGTCTTAGCATATGTACCCAAACATATCTAAGTGTGGCAAATATTGTCAGAGAATTAATGAATTTATTTTTTTGAGGGCGTGGCTCCGCCCATTTTTCCATTGAACATTATTTTTCCTGATGATTTTTACATATTAACCAAATCTCATTTATCTGCGACAAAGGGTTTCGGATAGATGATTAGTTGATTTTTTGGAGGGCGCGGCACCGCGCCCTTTTTTAGCATATATCTAAGCCTTTTTATACCCTAAACCCAGGGCTTATTCAATTTGTCCTTCCGTTTGTAACGCAGAGAAGGAGGCGTGGCAGATATAGAAAAGTATATATATTCTTGATCAGCGTCACCTCCTGAGTCGATATAGCCATGTCCGTCTGTCTGTCTGGCTGGTTGGCTGGTTAGCTGGCTGGCTGTGTGTTGAAATACACTTTTTGGGAAAACTGAGCAACATAATTCAATGAAATTTGGTACACTGCCTCCATCGTCAAAGTTAGCACGGCGGATTGAAAACGAGCAAAATCGGTCAATGGACACGCCTACCGCCCATACAAAAAATATATTCAAAATGCAATTTTAATAGTATTTTTCAAGACAATGCAACCAAAATACACATAAACACAACGATTTGTAAGCGCAAGCTTTGAGAAAAAACTGAGCAAACTCGGACAAGAGAGCGTGGCACCTCCCATATAAGCAAAAGCTTCAAAACGCTATACTGAAAGAGTTTTTTGAGATAATCCAACCAAATTTCACTCAAATACTAAGCTAAAACTAGATAAACTCGGACAAAAGGGCGTGGCACCTCCCATAAAGCAAAAGCTTCAAAACGCTGTACTGAAAAAGTTTTTTGAGATAATCGAACCAAATTTCACTCACTAAAAACTATAAATGCAAGCTCTGCACAAAAACAAGAAAGCGTGGCACCTCCATTGCTAGCAAAATTTTCAAAATACCGCAGTGTAGGGTATTTATTTTTTGGCCAGGCCAAAAGTTGCACCCTTACTAGTTTTGTACTAACACAATTTAACAACTTCTTTAAAAACGGTACATTAGTTTCCTAGTCAATATGGGACAAATTTGTATTTATACACAAACAAACAAAATCTAGTTTTTATAAAGTAGATTTTCGTTTATTTCGCATAATTTGAAAAACTATAAAAGATACCTCAGAATTTTTAACATTTTTGAAATCAACGAAGTCAAGTTATTGGAAATTGATACCTATTTTGAAAAAAATTCCGATCACGCCCCTGTCCGTCGGCGGATTTTGTTCGTATTCACAGAATTTTATTATTTTAATATAAAAAACATCTGTACCAAATTTCAATAGCCTAGCTCTATTACTATATATGACCGCCATTCCATACAAACCCTCCCATTATGTGGTGCTCTAAATGTGATACAGTACCTTTACGTATTTGAAACATTATGACTGCTTTGCTAAAAGTTTGAATTTGAACTGTTTATAAATATTGTGTTTTTAGTTAATTTTAACTTATGCATATAATTTAGACCGGTGCGTTTTGGACGAAAGTTTAAAATTTGTCGCGCAACCGGCAGAATTGTAAAGTTTAACTATCGACATGAAGAAGGCCGCCACCCTTGCTCTGAGAGATGACGGGAAGGGGTGTCGATATATTTTTGAAAGTTGAAAAACGTGGTTTAAAAATGCATGCTCATAGGTCCGAAGTGAATCAATTCTGAGCTTCGTAGTAGGTCGAAAACTGAAATCCAAGACATGGATTCTTATGTATTTTTTCTCGTAAAATCGAATGGCATCATTAATTTTCTGATTAAACGTCCATTTTTGGCGTTAAGTGAACTTTTCAGCTCAAAAAAGTCGAAATTTTTCCAAATCCCCTGTTTGAGCACCCCACAATTGAACAGAAAAAAATCTTATATCTTATCTTAGGATTTTTTCTGACGAACTAGGAACAGTTGAAATTTTCAAATTATTATCTTAAACAAAGTTTTTGCAGAGTGCCAAACACAAAAGTGGTTGTTTACCCCGTTCTACCCTAATACTTGTGTTTCTGAATTAAAGGAAATTTAATGTAAACTTAAAAACAAATATTAAACTTCTGTGCCCAAAAGTGGGGGAACAAATTTAAAATATCAATTTTAAAGGTCCAGAACTTTGTGAAATTCTTTTAAAACATTATAAACCATATACTTTTTTAGAAAGCTCATGCATACAAAATTTCTCTCTCAAACGTTAGGGTTTGAACCCTATAATTCCTCAGGGGTACATTTTACAACCCCCTCAGGTGCAATTTTTTATTAGTCTGGGCCTACTCTATCACCTACCAGAAGCTTAGTAACATTATCAATTATACCCTATAGAGTCCCAAATGTAAAACTGTATTTTAATGAAAAAAATATCTATTATCACCACAATACATATTTCAATGAATAATAGTTAAATTTGTGGCGAATGAGATCCTGATAAATTTTTTAAGCAATTTTTCTAACAGCGCGAAAAAAACCTGAGAAATCTAATCTAATTTTTTTATTGTCTGCGGTAGGTTGATAATAGAAATATTTTCGCCAGTACAAAATTAGCTCTTGGCATACAAACATAACATTAATGATACAAAAAGAGAACAAAGAACACAATTAAGTACCTCAATAAAACTATTCTTCTGGTAGCATAAGATAAGATTAGCTAAGTATTTCATAAACTCTCTAGCATACAAAATCTATTGGTACTAACAACTCGAAAAGACAACATGTATAACGTACGCAAAAGAAATCTACTCCTCAATGGAGAACGTCTCAATCATATCATGGGCTTGGAAATCTCTGCAACACATGAAAATTTACCAGATTGTGGCGAAAATTGGGCCGAACGCTGGTGCACGCTGAAAAATGATTTTTCAGAATGCTTTGATAGAATATGGAATTTTGAGGTGCGCACTGATGACATATTTGTTGTTACTTTCCACAAATGTGGCACTACTTGGATGCAGGAAGCTGTTTGGTTGCTAATGAATAATTTGGATTTTGGGAAAGCCAAGGAGATATGTTTAACTGAACGTAGCCCATTTATAGAGTAAGTTGTTATATAACTGAATTGAAAGTGTATGCCACTCAAATTTTGACCACAGGACAGCAGGTATTAATAAATCATCTCCATACAAGTATGATGCAATTGAAGAGGCTAATAAATTGCAAAGTCCACGTTTATTAAAATCGCATTTACCGGCAAATCTTTTACCAAAACAAATTTGGAACAAAAGAATAAAGGTATGAAATATTAAAATTGACCAAACTTAGTGCTCTCTGGAGAAATTTTATATTTGTAGATTATCTATGTTGCTCGTAATCTCAAAGATGTTGTGGTTTCATCATATCATCAGCATAAATCACTTGGTGTCTGGACTGGTAATATCAATGAATATGTTGAAGATTTTCTCAACAACAATGTTTTGTATACACCATTTTGGCCGCATGTTATTGATTTCTGGAAGTTACGTGACGCAGAAAACATTTGCTTTGTAACCTTTGAGCAGATGAAACTTGATCTGGCTGCAGTGTTACAAAAATTATGTCGATTCTTGGAGAGGCCTGAGCTTACGCCGGCGGAACTTGAGAAAACTTTAGAACATTTGTCTTTTAAAAATATGAGAAGTAAGTACCTACTCTAGAAACATAAACAAAGCTACTCTTTAAATATATAAATTTTGCAGATAATGATAGTGTCAACCTAACAAAAAGATTGAAATCAGCTTACCCCAACGCCAAAGATGATTTTCAGTGAGTTGGATGATGATAAATGTTGGCAACAACCCAAAGCAAACCTTTAAAAACATTTTTTTTTTTTTGCAGATTTTTACGTCGTGGTGTAGTTGGTTCATATAAAGATGACTTGTCACCAGAAATTCAACAAAAGTTAAATGATTTTACGTCGAGAGTTTTGTCCAAGCATGGTATTCAAGAGGTGGATATTTTCGGCAGTACTTGAGGCAGTTATTTATTACTCACACACATAAGGTGTGTGGTAATAGATCCAAAATTGTTCAATAGTATTCAGTGATGTTGAGTAAAATCGATTTTAAAATCAAGAAATATAATAATGTACGATGCATCCAAAATATTAAAACACTGAAACAAAAATAAAAATAAAAAATAGATTGACTAATGTACATTAGACTGATTCAAAAAAATTACATTTAAGTAATTTTTCGACTGCTATGGCTTGCTCGAAATTCGACCACCAATAAATTAAATAATTTTTTAGTAATTTTTTTTTTTGCCACTTGGTACAAAATAGAAAAACTCATTTATCATCCCTGGTACGATTCACAGCGAAACGTAATCCATGAAGTCACTGTTATGCAAAGAGACAGCCTCTTTGTGCTTTATGCTATTTTTAGCTCTGTATGACCGAGTATTTTAGTCTTGTATATACTGAAAAATTTGTATTTAATTTAACCTGGCTTAAAGGCAACATATTAAAGTAATTTTAACTTTGTGCAAACCTTCACACAAATACCTTTCTTATGGTGTATAACTCAAAGTTTTGCCTTATTCTTTATATGGTAAGCAAGGGGTGACAAGTTTTTGTCCTGCGTATTAATATTATTACAACTTCCCGGTCTGCCACATAGATCGCGCCACAAAAATAGAATTATTCATACCCTGTTTAATACCCTACACTGCAGTATTTTGGAAATTTTGCTTGTAAGGGAGGTGCCACACCCTCTTGACCGACTTCACTTTATTTTTGCTCAGATCTTGCACTAACTATTCCATCTGTCTGTAACTTAGTTTCATTACCTTAAATATAACTTGCACTGCAGAATTGTGTAAATTTGCTTATATATTTATATGTCACGCCCCCTTATCTGACTTCGTATAGTTTTTGATCAGAGCTTGCACTTACTGTTCTTAATGTCTGACTGAAATTTGGTTCGATCACCTCAAATAACGATTTCAGAATTCACTACAACTGTAAATTCATCTCTTGATGCATTTTTTTAGCGTGCGCCAATCATTTAGTCCACTTTTACCATTAACAGAATACCTAGCTTTGCATAAATAAACTTTTGAAGATCATTCCATTTGACCATGGAACATACCTGCTCGAAATCACTTATCCTCTTATTTACATTTTGTGCTGACTCTCCAGTAAACGTTGCATACTTTCCTCAAAGTCTCTAAACGTAAAATGTGCTGATATGTCTTGATGGATCACATGCTCATTTCTTGTTGCGCTAACAACACTTTCGTTACCACTGGCTTCTTGAAAATCATCCTCATCTTCGTTATCGTTTGGTCTAGTAAGATTAAAATACTCCAACAATCAGTCTAACACCTAACGCTACTTCTCTAAGCTTCAACTTAAGCCCACCTACTGTGAGTTGCGTTACCTCGGTTACATTCATTTTCAAAATAATTTCAAATACAATATTTTATAAAAATAAAATTACCCTGCAAGAACGTATCAATTATGTAACTCATTATTTATGTGTTATTGCTACTGAAAGTATTGGTTATAAATCTAAAAACTTTCAATTAGTTTGTACAGAGCGTTAGGACAAATCTAACTCATACTCTGCCATACGTGTGACATTGTATCCCTTTCTGTCACATGTGTTGTTATTACAGTGAGTTACTTTGATGGTCTATTTCGCACTTGTCATCAATAACCTTAATATAGCCAATTAGATATGTCTCATAAAGAACTCTTTATATGAGCATCATACTTACCACATATTTCGACCAAACAAATAACAAAATAAGCGACGGTTATAATTAATATTTATTTACTTATTTCTCATTTCAATTCAGTACGTAAATAATAATAGTAAGTCTTAGGTTAATTTAATAATATTTAAATAGTAAATCCTTCGATTCTGCACCCATAATTTAATTTGGCGAATCACAGATGAACAAGCGAACATCGAGAGCTTTAGGGATTGAATTTGATCCGATTTAAAGGCCATTTTCCTTAAAGTCACTTCCTCACAAAATTGCCTCATGAAGTCATTCACATTCCATGGCTTTTCCATTCCTGAGAAGCGATGCGATGGCAAACGGACTTTTTTGAGGGAAGCCCACAACTGAACCAAGTATTGGCCACAATACTTTTTTAGAACTTTTAAATAGTTTAAGCCCATCAATTCCAATATCGATTTCTACTTTGGGGCTATCTTCAAGGAAATTGAATGACTTTGTTTGAAATTGAGTTTGAACTCCAAAATAGATGAATTTTCCACTAGGAATTGACTCGACTTCAATGATTTGCTTTTTTTAAATACAAAAACAAAGTATTATTTTATTTTATTTTAAAGTTATTTTTGTTAAGTAGTTTTATCAGTTCTATTTGTAATTGTTTACTATGTAAACTTGTTGACACTGCATAAAATAAGATACTGTAAAACTACCCCCCTTCTAAATTTAGGCCGTCCTCGGCTGTTTCTTAAAAATTTTTAATGTTATGAAAAGATTGAAATAGAACTGATAAAGTATTAACAAATTGCAATATTAAAAATTAAGTGCTAAAATTTGTGAAACATGCAGTGATGAACCTTTCTTTTTGTCATCGAGAAGTACTTGATTTGACTTTTAAGTCTACTGATTATATTGTTGTTAATTTTCATTTTTTATAAATTTGAATATCTTGAACATAATTATGAATGAAGCTGCAGAGATCAGTTAATAAAAACGTATTATTTATTTTAAGTTGTCTTTATGTACTTGTTTTCCGTCAATAAGAACTGTAGTACCTAAGTCTTTCTGAACAGTTTTTTGTAAGCATAGTTTTCTAAATTTATTCCCTACTCTTTTATTTGTTTTGACATTTACTTTGTCACCTGGCTCACAAATTCTGGTTTTTCTGTTTTTATTTTCGCGATTTAACGAAACGCACTGCACTTCTTTAAGAATTTCAGATATTTCAGTTCGTAAAGATTCGGGAATTGAATGAATTAAATCAATTGGTCTATAATTTGTAACAGAGTGTATGGATCGATTGTACTTTACCGTTGCCAAGAGGATGAGCTCAACAGTGTCTTCAATATTTTGTTCCAATTTCGTGCACCTAGCTATTTCCGTCAGTGTTCCATGAAACCTTTCTACTTGTCCATTGGTGGTACTATGAAATGGTGGAACCGTGAAAATATTGATATTGAAGTGATTTTTTAAAAGTGATTTAATTGTCTGTGAGTTAAAAGACTTCTCATTATCGCATACTACTGTTTTTGTATTGTTGAAAAAGTTTAAAGCCTGAATGAGAGGTTCTTTTATATCTATTATAGATCGAGATTGTATCGGGGAAACTATTGCAAATTTCGAAAATTTGTCCAAACAAGTTAAGAAATGATGCTTATCAGTAGAAAATATGTCTATGTGAAGTATCTCACCTGGATGTGACGGAATAGGACTTGCACCAATTTCTGCATTTAAAGGGCGTCTAAGGTACTTAGCTTCGCTGCAGATCTTACAATTCGAAATAATTTCTTTAAGTTTTTTTCTCATTTTTGGAAAATAATACTCTTTAAGTATTTGCTTAAAATTTTCCTCAATTGATCGATGTGCCCTAATATGTTCAGACGTTAAAATTTCTACTTGATCATCTTGATTAAAAATGTCTATAACTTGTTTTTGTGTGTGGCGAAATTTTACCGAACAAAATATTTGCTGAATTTTGTCCTGAATTTGTGCTAAAGTTGGAAGGTCGCAAAGGATGGCATTAACAACATTTGGATTAACGCATTTTTCAAATGTTTGCATGAGGTCTTCAAGAGTGACAAATGTTACATTGTGCCTCACACGAGATTGAAATAATATTTTCGTTTTTTCACTTGGTGTTACCCCTACTTCTAAAATTATTTGATTTCGAAAGCAGTTTACTGGGTTTTCTACTGTGGTAATTGTTTTGGATGAAGATTCTTCGCTATGTACGGTAATTGAGTCAGAATTTTCGGATTCATTTAAGGCATTTATGTGTTGCCTTGAAAGGGCATCAGCAACGTAATTTTCCTTACCAGGCTTGTAAAACCATTTTGGGGCGAATTCTTCTATAAAAGATCTCCATCTTTTAATTTTTGAATTTGGATTTTTTTCTGATATTGATGATGTAAGAGGCTGGTGATCTGTGAAAATATTTAAATCAGCAACCCCATACAAATAGTTTCGTAGGTTTTGCAAAGCCCAAACGATAGCAAGAAGTTCTCTTTCATTCGTGGCGTAGTGTTCTTCAGTTGAATTAAGAGTTCTTGAAATCCACGTAATTGGACGACCACCTTGTGACAGAGTAGCCCCTAACGCGACTGATGAAGCGTCTGTTGTTAAGTCAAAAGGTTTTGTATAATCTGGATATAGCAAAAGCACTTCCTCCGAGGCTAAAATTCTTTTAATTTTATCAAATGCAAGTAACGCTTCTGCATCTAGTGCTATTGGAACATTTTTAGACTGATTAGTTCCAATGTGACCATTTTCTCCTCGTAAATATTTAGTGAGTGGTTTCACAATAGCTGCATAATCTTTCACAAACCGCCTATAATACCCAGATAAGCCTAAAAAGGATCGCAAGCCTCGAAGTGTTTTTGGAACTTCAAATCGAACGATATCATTAACTTTTTTTGAACAAGTTTTTATACCTTTACTAGAGACAACAAATCCTAAATATTCTACTTCTTATTGAAGAAATTTGGATTTTTCAATTGAGACACGCATATTTGCTTCAAACAGCATATTGAGAATTCGTTCAATATCCTCAAGATGTTGATCCTTAGTTTTTGAAAAGATGATAACATCATCAACATATACGTGGCAACACTTGCCGATTTCTTGTCGCAAAACGTCGTATATTGCTCTTTGAAAAATAGCTGGTGCATTTTTAAGGCCAAATGGAAGACGACAAAACTCGTACTTTCCATTATTTATGGAAAAAGCAGTTTTCTCTCTATCCCTTTCGCATAATTTAATTTGGTGAAATACAGATTTTAAGTACAAAGTGGTAAAGAGAGACGATCCGCCTAAATTGCTAAGAATTGCTGACGTGTTAGGAATGGGATATTTATCACTAATTGTCTTCTCATTGAGCTTCCTATAATCAATTACGAGTCTTTTTTTTGGTTTGCCTGATTCATCAATTCCTTTTTTATCAACAACCCAAACTGGACTATTATATGGAGACCGTAAAGGTCTTATGATACCATCACGTAGCAAGTCAGAGATTTCTCGGTTGACAAAATCTACAGCAGCCATTGGGTAAGGATACGATTTGGAATAGACTGCATCATTGTTAACTGTTCTAATAGTTGCAATAATATTTGTATTATAAGTACGGTGACCAACCGTCCTGTATTTCCGGGGACAGTTCTGTATTTCGGCTACGTGTCCCCGGAATTTATTTGAGAAATACGGGACATACAAATGTTCTGTATTTTATTTTGTGTCCCCTATTTGTCCTGTATTTGCACAGTTCATTGATTAATATGTATAAAATATCAATAAAAATCGTAATTGTTTAGCTAATTCATCACAATATGAAGTTGCATATTTTCCTATTTTTACAAATAGCTTTAAGACCTCTTTAGAATATGCAAACTTAAACTGTGATTAACGGCTCTTTGACAATTAACAACTGAAATATCAAAATCATCAGTATAACCTTTTTTTTTTTTTTGTAAAAATTGTTGAGTTTAGCTTGTGCTAAAATGCTTCCACGGAAAGAATTTTCTCCATTATGAACATAACGTAGACACAGCTTCGAGCAGCATCATGCGCAAGATTTGCTCTGGAATAGGTTTTTCATTTAGATTAATTTTATTACATTTTTTTCAATTCATATATAATTTATATGGGAAAAAGATCTTCCTGGGGGAGGGGTTAAACCTCCAAAACCCTCTACGTGTGCACAATCCTGGCTTACACTAAAGACACTTAAAACTATTTTGATAACAAAATGTAATTGTTATTTAAACTGTGTCGAGTTCAAAGAATATTTGAGGTCACACGTAGACATTTTGAAAATAATTTCTTTTGCTAAAAAATACTAAGAGCTGTTTTCACAATATCTGGGTAACATTCAACTTGCGGATTGATATAAATTTTACATAAAATTTAATATCAGAGTGCCAGTTAAGGTTAAATCCAATTTAAATGTAATACAAGTAAAAGAAATAAATGCTTTTATTAACGAACAATAAATAAAGTTAAAATTTTTAAATTTTCAAAGAAAATTGTACCGTTGAGGTCCTCGTACGTAGGTATACGCCTTGAAGGAGGTTACATTTAGAAGTGAAAATCTTTTGTTTTTGCTCATCAGGCATTGTTTGCCTCAATATTTATGTGTCCCCGATTTTCCCCAAACTGTCCCCAATTGTCCCCGTTTTTTTCGCATAAATATCGTTTTGTCCCCGATTTTGCTCAAACAGACATGGTCACCGTAATTATAAGGTAAGGCCTCATTCGGATCAGCAAATACATTTGCTTGCCGATTTATAATATCAGTTATTTCACTACTTTGGTGTGCATTCTCAGTAGCTAGATTGTGACAAATGTTTCCATAGTGATAATATTGGATTGGTTCTTTTACCCCAATGTAATATAAAATTTTGTTCGGAAAGTCAATTTGTGCTCCAACTTTTCTTAAGAAATCACACCCGATTATGCCATCGAAAGTCGTTAGATTTGGCAATAAGTAAAAGTCTGAATTTTTATTAAAAACATTTATAACACATTTATTTGTCACCTTGTTTGAACCGTGCAAAGATTTTACCAAAAATGGAACTTCAATTTTTTTAATACCTTTTAAGAACTGTAAATTTTGAATATAGTTTTTCGATGTTCCTGTGTCAATTAAAATTTTTATCTATCTCCTTTCCTGCCCTTATTCTGGTAATGTATGGCAGGATGGAGTCACACCTAAAAAATTAACCTCATCTTGTATTTCATCAATATAACCATATATATCACTGTTAATTTTACAATCACACTGATCATGATAACATTCCTCATAATCTTCTATTTCAGATACATAGTTTGGGTCTTGTCCTTTGAAAAGATGGTTAACACGTTGAATTTTTGGAAGTGTCTGTCTGTCACTGTCAATCGGTCTCTTGAATGTTTTTGGGATAGCTCCTGTGTTTATGGCAGGTGTCGGCACAATAATTTCGTTGGAAACGGAAGACGTTTTGGGAAATGTCTTTGTTTGAAGATTTGGATTATTTGGGTTAAAGTTTGTCCTAAGCTTGTAATAAGAAGTAGAAGGATCTACTTCCATTGGTGTTGGTCTGTTGTTTACCTTTTCAATTTTCTTATAGTGTGGTGAATGATAAGATGAATATGGATGCATTTCATTTCTGTTAGCAAATGCAATAGCAAACGAGTTCCTTGCTTGATTTGATGCTAATTCTTGGGCAAGCGCTAGGGCACTCGGCATGTCTACTGGACGAGATGAAAATAAGATGTCGCTAAAAGGTTTATTTAGACCAGAAATAAAAATTCTGAGGGCATCTGCTCTGTGTTTATTATTTAGCGAATTTATAAGAGCTTTATCACCTTCATGTGACATTATCGTTTTGTTTATGATCAATGTCAACTTTTTTTCAACCTCATCATAAAAATCTGTAATTGAATGTCTGCCCTGGCGAAGAGTAGACATTTCCTGTTCGATTAAATGTACAGGTCTTTTGTCTGCGTAGGTGAAGTCTAATCTTGCTATTATAGCTTTAAAATTTGTAACTGTATCGAAGGATGACAGCACTTGATCGGCTGGGCCGACTATTTTATTTCGAATAATCGCCACTGCCTGGTAATGTTTTGATGAGCCATCAAACCCTTCAAAAAGTTTATAAGCTGTAAAAGCAGCTTGACGCCACGAGACATAACGAACCTGATCGCCATTAAATTCAGGAAGCGATTTAACTAAGTCGAGTGACTCGTCGCAATTTATACGTCTCTAATTTGTTTAGTCTGTTAGTCAAAGTTTGTATTTGTTGTTCAAAAGTATTCCTAGTAATTTCTGTTGCGTTTTGAACTGCCGCGGTCAACATGATTCTTATTGAAGATTCATCCATTTTTAAAGATTTTATGAAAATCACCGAAATTTACAATCGGGCGGACTTATTTATTACAAAATTTGTAATTCACGATTTCAAAAACTGAACAGATTCAATATCAAATTGTAAGTCACTGAATGTTTCACTTACAGTTTTCGTAATTTTACAGCAAATGTTCCGATGATGTCCTTTAATTTATTTGGTAGATTTTTTTCTTTTCTTCTATTTGATTGTTGTTTTCTTCTTTTATTTTGTATTTTCTTATTAATTAAGGTAAAACTTCGAATGAAGTTTTAAGTTTTTTGTTGTTTTGTATTTATTTTTGTATGCAAATTTTTATAATTTTCGCTTTTTTTGATTGTTTTGGTTTATTTTCTTCCTTATAATCTTTAAAGCTGATTGCATATGTAAAGCATAGTAAAATTTTCGATTTTTCTTTCAGTTTGAATTTTTCAGTTAGTTTTTTTGTTGTTGCCTTTTCGCCTTTTATGAGGGTACTTGTTTAATGTTCTTTGTTTTTTTCGTTGGGCGCCAGTTAATAAGATGGTATTTGTTTTATTTGAATTTATAAATTTTTTATTTTATTTTTTTGAAAATTTATTTTTTTTTAATTTTATTTTTGAGATGAATCTCAATCAATATCAATTTCTAAACTGAATTTTTTTATATGAAAAGTTATTTTTTTAAGTACAAAAACAAAGTATTATTTTATTTTATTTTAAAGTTATTTTTGTTAAGTAGTTTTATCAGTTCTATTTGTAATTGTTTACTATGTAAACTTGTTGACACTGCATAAAATAAGATACTGTAAAACTTATATGTATTTACATTGAATATTTAATTAACAATAAAAAAGTGACTCCTTAAGTGAAGCAATGCAACTTGACAACTCGACGATTTCTATATTCTGTTTCTTATTCTTTTCAATCGAAGAAGGCTGCCAGATATGCATTACTTTTAATGTTGCCGTTCTGTTAAATGCAGGAATCTCACATATTATTATAAATATATTCTTTTCTTGCAAAAAACTCTAAAATGTTGCAAAATGTCACGAGTGTCAAAGTCATTAACGGATTTACTTAATAAAAAAAAACCCTCGGCCAATATCGATTCCATTCATTTTACAAACTAAACTGCCTAAAAGAAGTTGTTTTCAGACCAAACATCTAACTCTTGCTTGAATCAATTAATCTTTATTCCACTGCAGTGTACTTTATATATTTAAAAATATAATCTGTATGGTCTTACATACAACGAATTACCGCAGGATAAAAGCAACACTATGGCCATGCGGTAAAATTCTCAACTACGGAGCGCGAGGTGTTGCTTTGTTTGACGTTCACACCTTGAGTCATTTAGACAACGCAGCATGCAAAGTGACAGGTGTGACATTGCAGTGTTACCAACTTGCATATTAAAAGAACAGAAACAAGAAACCAAACACTGTTAACGAGCAGCAGTGCTGCAAGACTGCAAAAAGCAAAGAAGACGGAGAAAAGAACCCACAAACAAACAATGAAAAAAAAAAAAACAATAAAGATTTCGTAGAAAAGTAGAGCTGACTTGGTGTTCGTATCATGATAAAAAGACATTGGCTGTCTGTCCCGCTGCTGGCTGTCAGTGATGAAGTAAGAAAAATTTAAATTTTTTTGTTTTTAGAAATGTTGATGAAAAAAAATAAATTTTCCCATGATAGCACAAGGTGATTAAGCGTAAAATTTTTAGTTGACTATTGGACGTCACAGAAAACACCCGTATGATATTATCAGTTTAAACAAGGAGTCGTCTCCAAAGACGCTTCTCTTATGCCTTGTAGTTTCCAGCATTTTTCCGCTAAATTAATTTAACTTTTTAGTTCATAGCTATGTCTGTCCACATCGTCCAATTACTCAGATCGTTATAATTCCTAGAGTTGCAAGTGGAATTCCAAAGCAGAATTTAACCACCATAACCAACAAAAATGTATGCATTTATCTCAACTAGCACTAGCACCAGCTCCAGATTTTTTTTTTTTTGCACATCAAAAGCGCAACTGCAGCAGCGTCCACATTTTTCATCAACGGCGACGACGACGGTGGCATGTTCTTTTTTTCTTCGCCAATAGGCATTAGGCTGGCGCGAAAAGCATGCAATTAAAGTTGTTTCCATTAAGTAAACCAGCACTCAGGGGATAGCCGCTATAAATGCAAAGAGTTAATTTTTAAGAGATTTTTAGTGTCAATGAATATTTTTCTTGAATCTAGTAACCTATGCCATACAGGTTGGAAACAACGCTCGCAGGAAGGTTAGATATTTCATAACTTAATAGTTAATATTTGGACGCAATTGGAAAGAGATGTCCAAGAGCTGCGAGAACTAATCTATCCAGATTATAAGCAAAATCCATTATAATATTTATGTATAAAATAGGCTTACATTCCCAATATTTTAACATTCAAGGGAATCAACAGAGGAGTTCGCATCTCCTATTAAATTTAAAGCTTCATGGATTTGGGCAGCATTATATCCAAGGATGGTGGAGCAAAAGAGATTATCAACTGAAGGATATCAAAAGCGAAAGGCTCAATTGAACAAAATACGGCATCTTTCATTATCTCCACCAAAATGGTAGTACGCATTTTTGATTCGAATGCAAAATCAGTTTTTGCAACAAGTTTTCGTCAACAAGTGCTTAAGGCACACATGGGCCCATAGCTAACGAGATCAAGCTACGCGAGTGAGGATGGCTTGGTCATACTCTCCAAAAACCACACAGCAAAGTCTGTCGCCAGGCTCTTGAGTGGAGTCCACAAGGCAGTAGAGGACATGGTAGACCGAGAACCACCTGGAAATGTCGTCTTAAAGCCAGCAACAATAATGTGAGGAAAACATTCTGTAGCAAATATTGGAGCTGTGAAGTAATTACATGAAATATTCATCCACTTTGTAGAAAATCTTGATTTTCGGGCTTATTAATTCAATTGGTGAAAGAACTGAAGCGACACTACCATTGCTTGCAACATTTATTCAATGAATGGAAGTTTCAACTAGTGATGAGCAAAATATACATAGAAAGTCTTGGTCTTGAGTCGAAACATTACAAAGACCAAGGGGGTAATATAATTTCAAGACCAAGTTTAAGACCGCTATGGTCTTGGTCTTGGTCACGATGATCATAAAGACCAAGTCTGCTTTTGAGTCCTGGTAATTTACAGTTAACAGGTGTGTCGCGCCCATTTCAATCACATCATCTCTTGTTTGGAAATTGGGCATCTTAAAACCCCAACTGTTTTGTAAAAATAAGGCTTTGAATACTCAACAATCTTTCGTAATTTTTTCAAGATCAAGACTCAATATCAAAACCACAATTTCAAAGAAAAAAACTGCTTTGTTCTTGGTCTTGGTTTGCTCATCACTAGTTTGAACAGTGGAAAGCCGGCCTACTATTTAACTGCAACATTTTCTCCCAAGCAGTATACATATACAAGATTTATTAATTATCTGAAGCTTTTAGGTTTTGATGTGATTTCTTTTTTCACTCACCCTATTTTTGTAGTAAGTACTTAGTTTTGATTTTCTATTTTTAAATTTGCGCCATTAAATGCGGTAATTTTTGTGCACAGAGGAGTCTTACTTAGTTGGATTTTTCCAAAGAAAACTACATTTTTTCTTTTTGTGCTGCTACCATTACTTTTAGAGCTGCGATACCACCACCGCCATGGTCCCTCTCATCATTCGCTAGAATGTAGATTGCATTTCGTGGTCTTCTTTCGTCAATGGAGCTGTAGAGTCATTGCTGCTGCTGCTGCTTAGCATTTGGGAAAAATGAAGAAAACAATTTTCTCACACTTTTCCAGTGCAATTCTTTCATTTTTTTATTTCATTTATTCTGGCTTTTGCACTTCCATTATCGCGTCAAACAAAAACAACCGCGGACCGGTGCTCGCGAACCTTGCGGACTTGGGACCCCTGTCGCACTGTTGCTTTGCTTTTGCTGCTGTAGCGCACAACTAAAGGCAGCCAAACAGCCGCGCATCGGAAGTAGGCTCTGAGGCTACTCTTTCTATGCAGCGGTGGTTTTCACTGTGTATTTGTTGTTGTCGGAATGTGGTTTAGTTTAATTTTTTTGTTGTTGTTTTAATGTTACTCCCAGTTTTCTTTTTTTGTTGTATTGTTTCCATTCACTATCTTTAGTTAGTTGTTTGCTTTCTTTACATCTTTTGGTTGGTTGCCAGCAAATTTTTTTTTTTTCAGTTTTGCTGGTTGCAAAAATTGTTGGCAAATAATTAGATTTAGGGCAGCTGCAGGCAACAAACCTTTGCTACGAATTGTTGGTGTTGTAGTTATTGTTGTTGGGATCAATTACTTGGTTAAGAATGCGAATCTAGTTGCAGCTGTATCAAAAAAAATAAAAGGGTTAAAGATATGTCTCGTGTTTTATTTAATCTGTGAGTACATACATACGTTCTTTAGGATCAACAATTTCCCACACTGAACTTTTTTTCCCCATTTAATCTATATGTTTACTTTGCAATACTTCAGATATTTTTAAATTGTCAGAGTTTAAGACAATTTCAGCAATTTCTTGAGAATATTGTGTAAGAACTGAAAATATTATATTTGAGTGATAGGGTGAATTAAAGTCAGCAAATTCTTATACAGGCGAAAATCTAAAAATCGAGGTTAATCATGATTTTGAATAAAGATACATAAAAACTTAATACTAAATGCATTAGAAATCACATCTTCTTCGAAAAAAGAAAAATATTTTTTTTTAATTTTTTTATAAATCATTCAAATTAATCGCCATAGGCTTCTGGTATTTCTTTTTTTTTTAATGTTTATTGCTTTGTCACGCATTTCTTTTCGGTTGTCACAGAGCATTGATGGTAAAAAATTTTCACTATGCGCGTAAAACTAATTATTTCGCACAACGTTTTCAATCATTAAGTGTTTCATTCGAAATAGGTGCCAGCCAACTTAAAAAATTTCCTAACAAAGCACTGTCATAAATTACTGACTTGTAAATCTTGACGTTAAAGTACATAGAAACGTGCACTTTCATGACATAAATGGCCAATATTTTCAAATAACTGGATGGAGTTTTTGTTGTTATATATAAGCGTAATATTCTGCTGGCTTTTGTAATCCAACGAGAATATGAAATAGGGCCTGGCTTGATATATGCTAAATCTGGCGAACAGTAACCTTCTGATATTCATAGCGCTACAAATATTTCTCATCGTTAGATAATTGTCAATCGTCTTCAATAGTTGAAGGAACATTTTCTAATTCGATATGATCAAAATCAAGCATCACCTAAAAAATTATAAAATATTGATATACTACAAACAATACTAAAAGTAAAGTGCGTAGCTTTTACACTACCTCCAGATTTTTGACATTGATCCAATTTTTGAGACAATGCACTGGTTGATGTTCGTAGGCCTGTTGTTTTGGGTTTTTCCAAAGCGTCGCACTATGGTTTTTTTTTTTTGACAAAAAAGTGTAAACAAAAATAATTCACTACAAGGACACATTTTCTTTAAAAAAATTAAACGCGAAATTAAAGACTATACATTCGCCTGTCTGAAAAGATGCCCGCTTTTTCCAGCATCTGATCCACAAAAAGTGACACGGGTCGAAACCTCTTAAATTTTGAAAAAATCGATTTTTCTGTTTAAAAATGTTAGTCGCATTAAACGCAGGAGTGATATATGAATAAATTTATATATATTCAATCAAACCAATTTAAATGAAATGAACACAAAGTAAAAATGGGCGCTGCCACGCCCCAAAAACAAATTCGTCATATCTCCGAAACCATTAGATGCAGATAGATAAGATTCAGTATGTTTGTAATAGGCACAGAGATAAATAATTTTTACTAGAAAAGTGGGCGGTGTCACGCCCAAAAACATAAAATACATCATATCTCTGAAACTATTTGACCCATTTGGATGAAATTCGGCTTATATACAAAAATCCTCAACACAAATAATGTCTGGTGAAAAAATATGTGGTGTCACGCCAACAGGAAAAGCTACATGAATGAACTTGTTTCCTATAGAACAGAGTGGCAATTAATAAGGCTATGTTCATTGTTGGTTGTGGTACCGCCTTTTTTTTAGGAAATGTTATTTGGCTCACTACCCTTATATAAGTATGTATACTAAAATTCATCCCAATAGCTCAAATAGTTTCGGAGATATGATAAGTTTTATATTTGTAGGGCGTGGTGCCGCCCACTTTTTCAGTGGATGTCATTTCTCTTTGTACCTGTTACAAATATACCGAATCTTATCAATCTGCATTTAATAGTTTCGGAGATATGACGAATATGACGAATTTTTTTTTGGGGCGTGGCACCATTTCACTTTGAGTTGATTTCATATTGATTTGATTGAATGCATATAAATTTATACATATATATCACTCCTGCGTTTAATGTGACTAACATTTTTAAACAGAAAAATCGATTTTTTCAAAATTCAACAGAATTGGACCCGAGTAACTATTTTGTGGATCAGAAGCTGGAAAAAGCGGGCATCTTTTTAGATAGGTGAATATAAAACCTTTAATTTCACATTTAATTTTTTTAAAGAAAATGTGTCCTTGTAGTGAATTATTTTTGTGTCCACTTTTTTGTCAAAAAAAAAAAAATACCATAATGCGTCGTATAGATGACGGAAAGGTGGCTCATTAAAATGTAGTAAACACACAAATTAATGCAGTGATTTGCCTTAATGCAGTTCAAGTTTTCTTATAACCCCACCATTAATACCAGTATTTGCGTCAAACAACTCAGAGTTATCTTTTTTTCGTCAAAAAATTCAACTAATTGTGTTTTCTTTGTATCGACATCTTCAGATCATTTACATAACCTATAAATGATGAGTTAGATTCTCTCAGAATAACTAGATGTGGCTCCTTCTTCATCCGAGGGTGCCATTTGTCATCATTTTACTCTCTTGTTTGTGAGTTATCTTTGCTTCCATCAAACGAAAATGCTTTAAAGCACGAACTATCAAATCTTTTTCGTTTAACTTCTGCTCTGCATTTTTTTTTTTCACTCTGATACTTTTGACCTGTCCATAATTGCACGACTACCACGATCATCTCATAAATTGATATCCTGTAAAAGAGCTGTTGCTTAACATGCGTACTGGTATACCAAATCTATCGCACATCATAGCGAATTTCGGATTGAGTTGGGTTATATAAGATTAGAGATTAATTTGAGAAGTTACTATTTCAGTGAGTATGTTTTCAAATTCTGGTAGTTAGTTTTCGCTCGATTTGTTGATCAAACATAAATTCTTTCAGATGTGCTGTTATATTGCATTGAGTTGTCTGCAAATAACAACTGCATAGCACAACATAAAACAGTTTTTTAGTATGATTAACAAATGTCTCAAATGCCTTTTCGTTTGTACTTCTACGTTTAACTTCTTTCTGGTACTTTTCAATAAAACGATTAAATTTCATTGGAACACATTTTTTATTTTAAAAACCTATGTTAAGTTTGCGCCAGATCTCTATTATTTTGTCGGCAAATGTTTTAAGCGAAAACATTTTGCTACTCTTTTTAGCGCGATCAGACAAAAAGAAATAATATTTTAAAATATCTTGTAGAGTAGGCCAACATATTGTTGTAATTTCTTCAGATGCACCAAAATTCAAAATATCCTGCGTTGTCATTTGCTCTAAATACAAAGGTTGATCAAAAAAAGTACTTAGTTGTAACAGGTGCCACAGAAGATGCTAAAGCTTCCATAGTAATTTTCTATTGATAAACTAAAACTGCTTTATTCCGGAATATCGAATCTACTTTTTTCATGTTTTGAGTTAAGTCTACAGAAACATGACGAAAAACTGCTCTACGTCCCAGTCTAGTTGGGGTTTTTGTAAATAGTTTCCATTTAATTTTATACAAAAAAGCAAAAAACGGAAAATTTAATATCAAATACCAAAAATGAATTTAAAAAACACTAAACGCTTTTTTCTCAAAACATCAAAAATTTAGATATCTGATTGTAACTATCTCACGATTTATCAATTGATGTACGTACTTACTTCGAATGATTTCAGTTGAAATGTGAATCCTGCGCGATTTTATTACGATATTAAAATCTGCTGCAATTTTTGATAAAGCTATTATAGATTTATTTCTAACCCTCAACAGAATAATACTAATTGTACCGGTCTGCGCCAAGAAACTCACCTTTGCGTCTAGGGCCCCACACAATCACCAAATTTCACTTCACACCAAACTGCAACCGGCGCACCGTATCTGCCTATTGAATTCCAATAGTTCGTGGCCAAAGAAAAGACTGTAGCACGGTTCTTTTCTCGTAATAATTTACTTTGCTTTTATTTGCCTTATGCGATTACACTTTACTTAAACTTCAGCTCAAATTGTATTTTAATTTAGTACGTTTAGTTATTTTACTCTAATTTTTAATTTGCCAAAAAGGAAGTTGTTTGTAGATGAGCAAGCATAGTTTGCCTACCGTGTAAACAAACCTACACGCACCGATAAAATCTAATTTTATTCTCTTTTGATCTCTCGCCTATTTGTGGCGCATCCTAAATTTCTCTTATACTTTTGTATTTTGCTTCTCATTAATTTTGAATATTTTTTGTAACTTCATTTTCACTTGTCTAGTTTTAAGTTTTTCAGTAATCGTGAATAAATTAACGAGCCAACATCACGCGCAACGCTCTTCTTGATTGGTAATGTTTGACCAGGGTGCAAAAAGGCTTGCATCCTCGAACATTTGGTGACCCCGACGTGATCGTCGGTCAGTTATATTTTCGCGATTTACAAAGTTTATAATAATTTCACGCGTCTCGCGTTTTAATTAAAATTTCAATCGTTTTTTAAAGTGCCATTGCATTGGCATACGCATTAATTTTTGTTTCGTTCGACTAGTGCTACTTCATCGGAATACGCACAGGGATTACCTATCGTGGTATCATCTCAACAAAAATTTGCATTAAATCATACGCATTTAATTGCATCATCATTTCTAAAATTTGAACATTTGCAGCTACCACGCGGCTTACTGCCAATTTCAAATAAACAATTGGACGATCATACATAGGATTGTACATACATACACATGTACAGGTGCCGCTACAGCAGCAAAAACGCAGCTTACGCATCTCGCACAAATAGCAGTCAATTGTTTTTCTCGTCTCGTTTAGCTGCAACAACAACAATGCCATTGAACGGCACATCGAACGGCTCATCGACGCCAACTCATCTCTCTGTCGACGAAATAGCAGTTAACGCATCTCATGACATTGAATTTTTACAAAAAAAGGTTTTTGCAATATCAAAGCAACTCACTACATTGAAACAACAGTTATCTGCCGAAGCAGTGGCAGACTATGATGAAGCTGAAATAACTGTTCGCCTTGAGTTTCTTGAAAAGGTTATGTCAAAATTTGAAAGCACGCAGCAGGCATTAGAGCAAATCGACATAGGTGAAATTGAATCAGAATCACATTTCACAGCATCTACTTTGTACATGGAAGTGAAAACTATTTTGACTCGTCGGTTAAATAATATTCGCACGACAAATGCATCCCAGTTGCGTCCAACGTCATTAGAAGAAACTTTTCCATCATTAATTTTAGAGCAGCGCAGAAACCGTGTTCCTGAATTGCAGCTTCCAAGCTTTAGCGGAGCATACAACGATTGGCCTGATTTTTACGCATTATTTTCTACTGCAATTGATGAAAATTCGGCACTTAGCAAATTGGAGAAGTTTCAACATTTACGTGCAGCTTTAAAGGGACCTGCGTTGGATACTATTCGCTCGCTGGAGCCGAGCAATGAAAACTACGATAAGGCACTCGAACTTTTAAAAAACAGATTTGACAACAAACTGCTTAATTTTCAGGCACACGTCAAGGAAATATTTGGACTTAAAGGCGTCGAGAAAGGATCTGCAAATGGACTTCGTGAACTAAGTGATAAGCTCAATGCGCACCTTCGTGCCTTGTATACGCTGTCATCCAAAGATCAGGTTGCAGATGGTTTTCTCATCCACTTAATCAACCAAAAATTTGACGTCGACACTCGCATTAAGTGGGAGGAGAATTTATCGCATAGCAAGCTGCCACAGTGGACGGACATGGAATTATTTCTACAAAAGCGGTGTCGCATGATGGAAAATTTAGAAGGTATCGTAACGAAGCCATCCGCAGCTCAACAGGTAGGAAAAAAATTATTGAATTTTTCTAGTGGTGCACGTCATGCCCTTGTAGCAGAAACCAAAAAGGCAACTTGTGTATTTTGTGGCTCACATGAGCACTGGATCTACAAATGCAAAACTTTCGAGATTTTATCGCCTGATTCTCGCTACAAGGAAGCTAAAAAACTTCAGTTATGTCTAAACTGCTTGCGCAAGGGCCACGGCGTACAAAGTTGCACATCATCTAAATGCCGCACTTGCAATTCGAAACACCATTCATTATTACATCTAGATGACAAGTCGCCCGCTGAAGCACCATCAAAATCAGCGCTTGTTTCGTCTTTGATAACATGTCCTCCGCCAATAGTTTCCAAATCATTTCCTGAAAATTGTGTGCTATTAGCAACAGCAATAGTCTTTGCCAAAAATCGCTTTGGCACTTTCGTTCCATGCCGAACAATTCTCGATAGCTGTTCTCAAATTAATTTTGTAACTTCGCGCTTGGCAAATCAATTGCAACTTAAGCAAAAAAATTCGAACGTAAACATTTCTGGTATTGGTGAAACTGGCTTCGCTGCCAGCAAATCTGTTGATATCTGTGTGCGATCACAGACAGGTGACTATTCGATGTCATTTTCAGCAGTGGTAGCACCAAGCATCACAAATTACCAGCCCCAGTTTGACATTGATATAGCTACATGGAAAATTCCGCAAAATATTATTTTGGCCGATCCTTTTTTTTCACAAATCGCAGCGCATCGACATGCTTATAGGTGGTGGTTCATTCTTCGAGTTGCTTTGCTCCGGCCAAATACGTCTATCTGAAGGTTCTCCTATCCTGCAAAAAACGCGACTTGGTTGGATTGTCGCTAGTGGCATTTCACAGTTAAATAAATCTGTTGCTGCATTGATTGCGTCAGCAAAAATATCCGAAGACATTGAGGAAATCGATAGACTTGACTCCATATTAAAAAGATTTTGGGAGATTGAATCGGATTTTGATCCTCAACAAACTACTAAGCAAGAGGATATAATTTGTGAGGAGCATTTTGTCAAAAATCACTCACGCTTTGAAAATGGTGCCTATGCAGTTCGCTTACCCAAATGTAAATCTGTTGATATTCTTGGAGATTCATATGCTTCAGCTTTGCAGCGATTCGAGAAATTAGAAAAAAGACTTCATCGCAATCCTGAGTTATTTTTGCAGTACTCAACTTTTATCAAAGAATATGCAGAGCTCCAGCACATGTCTTCAGTAAAGCTTGATGGCAACGAAAAGGTTCATTTTCTTCCGCATCACTGCGTTTTCAAGGCTGACAGCACCACAACAAAACTGAGAGTAGTTTTTGATGGCTCAGCAAAATCTAGTACAGGTGTCTCGCTTAACGACGTTCTTCTAGCGGGCCCAACTATACAGCCAAAATTGTTTAATACGCTTTTACGATTTCGACTATTCAAAATAGCTGTGACAGGCGACATTTGTAAAATGTACCGCTGCGTACACGTATTGCACCCCGATAATTTGTTGCAGTGCATTCTTTGGAGGAAATCTCCGAAAGATCGAATAGAAATTTATAAACTGGACACCGTCACCTACGGAACCAAGCCAGCTGCGTTCCTGGCAATTCGTGCCATGCACCAACTATGCAACGATGAAGAAAATTCGTTTCCGCTCGGCGCTAAAATCGTGCGCAGAGATTTCTACGTCGATGATCTCATCTCTGGCGGTGACACCATCCAAGAAGCTATAGAAATCCGTCAACAGACAACTCAACTATTGCAGAAGGGCAACTTTACGCTTCGAAAGTGGTGTTCAAGCGACGAACGCGTGTTAGAGGGTGTATCATCAGAAGATTGTGAAAAATTTGTAAAATTTCACGACGGCAGCGACGTCACAAAAACGCTTGGCTTAATTTGGGAGCCAAAAACTGATAATTTTGTATTTAAATTTACGCCTAACACAACAGCAGTACGTCATACGAAGCGTACAGTACTTTCAACAATAGCCAGATTTTATGATCCACTTGGCCTGCTTGGACCAATTATTGCGAAATCTAAAATCTTTTTACAGAATTTGTGGAAACAGAAACTCCATTGGGATGAAAGCCTGCCCCAGGAGTTAAGCACGGCTTGGGAAAAACTTTGCAACGAATTACATTTTATAAACAATATAAATTTTCCTAGATATGTATTAATGCCAAATTCTTCATTACAGATTCATGCCTTTTGTGATGCGAGCCTTAGCGGATATGGCTCTTGTATATATATTCGATCACAATGTGGCACAAAAGTTCACACAGCTTTACTCTGTTCAAAATCACGTGTAGCACCAGTAAAAGCACTCACCGTACCTAAGTTGGAGCTGTCTGCTGCTTGCATCTTGTCAGAGCTATTGCATTCTGCAAAGCACAGCCAAAACTTTGACTGTGAAACTTATTGCTGGTCCGATTCAACTGTAGTATTATCGTGGCTGCGCGAAGAACCAACAAGCTTCAACGTGTTCGTCGCCAACCGCGTAAGGCGCATTCAAGAGCTCACGAAAGGCATGATCTGGCGATATGTATCAACCGCACTTAATCCAGCCGATATTTTATCGCGTGGCGCAACGCCTCATGAACTATCGCGCTCCGAGCTATGGAAAATTGGTCCGGCATTTTTACAAGAAGACAAGGATAATTGGCCAAATCAACCTACACCACTTGCAGAGCTTCCCGAACGTCGCCGCAACGTTTTAATAACTTCATCAAATATGGAGGATTTATCTTTGGCAAGCAAGTATTATAATTCATTTCCTACAATGCAGCGCATTTTCGCCTATATATATCGTTTTTGGAATCGTCACACAAAAGTCAATGAAAATAGCTGTGGCCCACTTACACCCATAGACACAAAATTAGGAACGCAGTTACTACTTCGCATGATACAACAAATTTATTTTGCCGATGAACTTAAATCACTGCGAGCTAAAAAGCTTATTAACACATCAAGCAAACTTTTTTCATTAAATGCATTTGTAGACGATTTTGGCTTGCTGAGAGTTGGAGGGCGCTTACAAAACTCAACTCTCGATTTCGACGCACGTCATCCCATCATCTTACCAAAGCAGCATCCCATCACGAATGCAATAATAGAGCATTTTCATCGAAAGCTGCTGCACGCTGGTCCACAAAGTTTGCTTGCTTCTATTCGCCTGCAATACTGGCCAATTGGCGGTCGTAAAACAGTTTCCAGTATTGTCAATAAATGTATACTGTGCTATCGCTTAAAGCCAATAACTGTCAAACACATCATGGGAAACTTGCCGGCCGGCAGAGTACAGGCATGCAAAACTTTTTTCACCACTGGGATCGATTTTTGCGGACCTTTCTACTACAAAAACGAAATTCGTACACGAGGGCCTGTAAAATGTTACACCTGTATCTTCATTTGTTTTGCAACAAAGGCGACGCATATGGAGCTGGTTCCAGATTTGTCAACGCTGTCATTTATTGCTGCATTGAAGCGCTTCGTCTACACCAGAGGCAAGCCACATACTATCTGGACTGACAATGCAACAAATTTTGTTGGCGCCAGAAATGAGCTCGCTGATTTAAGGCGACTCTTTTTGACTGAGCAGCATCAACAAGCCGTTCATCAGCTGTGCCTGGACGAAGGCATCAAATGGTGTCTCATCCCTCCCCGCTCTCCACATTTTGGGGGATTGTGGGAGGCAGCCGTTAAGGCTGCAAAATTTCATTTTTACAGAACTGTCGGCCTCTCTACATTAACTTTTGAGGAGCTGCGCACCCTTGTGTGTCAGATATCCGCCATCATTAATTCCCGTCCGCTCTATCCCGTTTCAGAAAATCCTAACGACTTGGAGGTGCTGACGCCCGCTCATTTTTTGATAGGGGCACCGTTCACTGCAATCATTGAACCTGATGTCACTGAGGTCAATCTTGGTCGTCTCAGTAGGTGGCAAAGGGTATCCCACCTCACTCAAATTTTCTGGAAGAAGTGGAGCGCAAACTATTTAACTCTCCTACAAGAAAGAAGCAAGTGGCGTTCACCACATACTAATATCAACATTGGAGCCATAGTCATCCTCAAGGACGAAAACTTGCCGCCACTCAAATGGCCACTGGGGCGAGTAACCGATGTCACTTTTGGTGCTGATGGTGTAGCACGCGTCGCCTCTATTCAAACAGCTTCTGGCACGGTGAAGCGAGCAGTTACCAAAATAGCAGTTCTGCCTATAGGTGATATTGAAAGCCTCGGTCTTCCAACGGGGGGAGAATGTTTGTAGATGAGCAAGCATAGTTTGCCTACCGTGTAAACAAACCTACACGCACCGATAAAATCTAATTTTATTCTCTTTTGATCTCTCGCCCATTTGTGGCGCATCCTAAATTTCTCTTATACTTTTGTATTTTGCTTCTCATTAATTTTGAATATTTTTTGTAACTTCATTTTCACTTGTCTAGTTTTAAGTTTTTCAGTAATCGTGAATAAATTAACGAGCCAACATCACGCGCAACGCTCTTCTTGATTGGTAATGTTTGACCAGGGTGCAAAAAGGCTTGCATCCTCGAACAGAAGTTAAGTGAAAAATTTCTACAATGACGTGGAAATGGAAAAATCCTCTGTCCCTTATTTTTAACTTGACAGGTTACGGTTGGCAGCACCGCAGCAATGGCGCGTTCACAATAGCATAAAAGTCGCGCCGCAGTCAAATAATCGCTAGCGACACACTAATAATATTTTTTTTTTTTGACACAGCAACGCATTGTTAATTAAGAAAAAATTAAAGTAAAAGCACTTAGCGCATATAATGAAAGCTTTGTTCTTAAGTTAAAGATAATAATAGTAAAATTTAAACTTTTTGAATATTTCGGTCCGGAAATAGCCTTTGAATATTATTCAGAGATATGCTTTTTCTAAGGGCCGGTATAATATTAGACCATCGAAAACTGGGCTTATAGGTAGACCCAAAGTAGCAAGAAAAAGGATGTTACCAGGATCTGCGGTAGTCCATTCCTTATCCCCCGTCTAGTCCAACCATAGTTTTCCCTACTCGGTTTTTATAGCCGTTTATGGTAGAATTGGATCTCCTAATTACGACTCTCAACTTGGTTTTTTTGTATCATTTCTGGATCCTGAGTTAAAGTGAAGAAATTAATTTTTTGAGTTATTCTTACTACATATATATCAAAACCGCATGCAGTAAAATTAATTTTTGCCAAAGGATACGGAAAGCTTAAGCTACCACTGAAAATCCGTACTCTAATCTTTTTTAAATTTAGTCCCTTCTTTGCGAGTTATAAGCTTTTAAAGTAAGGCTATTTCTCAATATTATACAAAACCCATTTCCGGACCGAAAAATTAAGAAAGTTAAAATTTTATTATTTTCATCAATAACATATTTTATAACAAAAATTTCGAGCCCTTGCAAACCAAGACCGGATGAAAAATTTTCGCTCTATTCCTGATTTAGTGAATGAATACTGCTTTTATGTTAATTAACAGAACAAATATTTATTTTGTCTATACACTAAATTCAGAATCTGCTTTCATTCAAAATACCACAACTTTGATCCCGAGGTGTTTTTAACTTAAAATTTAACGTAAAATCCGAAACTGGGTCAAAAAATTTAGTTTCGAACAAATTAATCTGCTTTAGTGTATATTTTCCTTTAACTCCTAGAAGAAGCACAGGAAACGTCTCCATTTGTGGCGATCCCTTGCGATGACTTTAATCCCTTGATACGACTTTCCCGATTCTTGTATTTCCTTCTTTCGGTCTACCACGTCATCTACTGCCTTGTTGATTTCATCAAGAGCCTGGCGATAGACTTCGCTGTGTGGTTTTCGGAGTGTGTGACCAATCCATCTTCACTTGCGCAAAAAAAAACCGATTTCACATTCGAATCAAAAATGCGCATATTATAAATTAAGGATATCATTTCGAGATCCAGGACTCCGTTCTTTTTCAGTCCAGAAAATCCCGGAATTGGTCGCGATGAATTCCGGGATTTTTTAAAAGAATAAATGGGATCACAAAAAGATATACATCAATAAATGGAAAAATTTATTTTTAATCCAACAAAAGAAACTGTTTTGAGGCACTTTTGTTTTTGTCTGAACACTGCCAGCATAACATCCCTGGCAATTATGTAACGAACGCAAAACAGCTGTGATTTTTATTTTTGTGAGTCAAGTGGATGAGTGGGTGGGTTGTTTCAATAAATAAACTAGAGTCTATGAAAAGTTTTGTATGTCAAAAAATACTTTAAAGTTCTTTGGAAGTTGAAAAGGGTCTTTCATGGCTGTTTTAGAATGATCTTATGTTCCACATTTGAAGAGTGTATGTATCAAGGAGTTTCATTCAAGTTACATAAAATGAAATATTCCTATCACACCAAAATTTCATGCAATACTCGCACACGTACCTGGCTAGATTCTATTCATAGAAAAATGATTAAAGCCCTGAGATTCTATGGCGAGCATGCGGTGGGCTCGATGCCTCATGGGTTCAACATTATAAATATAAAGTTAAACCTTGTCATCCGGATTATCGAAACAGATTACTACAAGTTGTTATTGAATTTAATAGTCAACATGTTTGAAGCAAAAAATAAGTATTTTCCATTAGAAAAAAAAAATTTTCAGTTCATTTGGATCAGGTCGAACTATTTTTTTAATCGGTCTTTGAAGTTTTATATTATTGTGTTTAGTCGACATAAGTATTATACTAAATTTTTCGATTCTAACATCTGAGGTATATCACGTGTTCCGAAAACTTGTGCAGGATATTAAGAGGAATATTTTTGAAGAAAACTGTAACCCTCTGCATCCGTCATAATTGGGTCATTTTTAAACTTTTCTGAAAAAAGTGCAAACATGACCCCTAACTCAGGGGAAAAATTAATGAGTATGTACCATGGAAATGTTTGCTATAAAATTTCACTTATAAATAGTTGCCGAACATTAAAAAGTCGAAGCTTCATCGCGAAAGCCAAAAAACTATCTATATCAATAAAGACTGGTCTTTAAGAGGCTGGTATCATACCGAACAAGTACTATTAGACTGTGGGGTAGTCATAACGTAGGCAATTTCCCTAGAGGACAATTTTCCATACAGAATTTACTTTGACAACTTGTTCACGACCTGTGATTAAATGATTGATCTTTGCAAAGAATGGCAAAAACGAGCTAATGCTGTGATCCCGTAAGCAAAATCATGATTGGAATGATAAAAATATTTTGACGTTCGGTACAATTTTCGAAAACGTTCAAATAATTTCCTTATTTTTATACTCGTACATATGTAATTGCAGACCCTTAAGGAGAAAGATTTTGATCAATCTACTTTTTTCAAGGTTTTTTTGGGTTAATTGACCTTCGGAATAGTCTCTTAATACAAATTTGACTGCAAGAAAATTTTTTTCAAATGTGTTATAGAAATCATACAAATAATATCGCACTTTCACTGCAAATGCTATGTTTGTCGATGCCTTTAAGTTTTTTTGTTTTCACGCACTTAATACATATGTACAATCATTGATTTATAAATTTACCCTTTAACATTAATTTAAACGCACTTTATTGAAATATTTCTCATTCGAGCATTTTAAAAAATTAATTTGCTTTTCATATTAAAGCCTCAAGGGTCTGCTCATAATTGCATTTTATTCTTTTTATTTCTCCATAAATATAAGTGAAACTGTTTTTTTTTTTAATATAATTAATATATTCTTTCAGTGAAATAAAATATTTTCCCGCTTAATCCGCTGCCAACAACTTCAGGAATTTCCTATGGAAAATGACAACAGATGAATCCTTTTTCCACTCATGATTTTATTTATGCAAGGAGACCAAACGAAAAAAAAAAAAAAAAACAGAAACCGGTTGTATTGTTTAAGCCACGTTTGTGAAATGATAAATGATTTTTTATTTCCCAGTGAAATGAGCTTAAATTTACTTAAGTGGAGTGAGCGGAGAAAAAAATTATTATAATAAAAAGCTTTTGCGCGAAAAACTGACACAATACAGAATTTTATTATTTCACCAGTCCAGGGATATTTTTTTTTACTCTTTATTCATACAAACAAGAGCTGAAAATCTTTTTCTATTGTTCGGTACTGAAAATATAGGTTACCCACCCGCTGCTGTTGGTATTTAAAAAAAAAAATATGAAAAAAATTGCTATATTTAGCTGGGGCAAGCGGGACAAATTACAGTGTTTGAATTTTTTCGGGAATTTGATTTAATTTAATTAATTGTAGCCTGAGAGAAAAGATAAAAAGATAACTATGATATCATTATAATTATAATAACGAAATGTTGGATTTTCAACAAAATTTCGTAATTTTTTTTTTAAATTTCCATTGACAAATTACCTACTGTCAAGTTAATTTGTCAAAAATCAACATATCGATTACTTGATATGGAAAAGGCGTATCTCAAGTTTTTTCGAAATTGACTTTTTTGCATATTCTGGTTGACCGCTCTCTAATACACCTTCCTACAAAAATTAGGCATGATAATATCAAAAATAGTCAAGTTATAGTCAATTTTAAAAAATCCCTCACACATAACAAAAAAATTCTTGAAAGAAAAAAGCCCTAACTCACAATATGTAGCGTTTAAATAGTGTTAAAAGCACTCAGAAACTATTCGATTAATTAAGCTGAAAACTTGGCAGTGAGTGTATCTCAAATACGGGATGGTTTTTATGCTATACACGAAGGTTTCCGAAGTTCATCCGAAGGTTTTCTGGTCAAAACGAAGAATAACTGGGTATATTAAAGGAAAAACATCTATGGTAAACTATCAATGAACCTTATTTGATTTTTTTCTAAGACATCCGAAGGTTCTCGAAGGTCACCCGAAGGCTTGATAGTCAAAACGAAGAATATTTTGGTATACTAGAGGGAAAATATCATTGGCGGAATACTAAAGGAAAAGCATCTATGGCGGACTACCAACAACCCTTAATTGATAGTTTTCTAAGGCATCCGAAGGTTCCTGAAATTTACCCGAAAGTTCCATAGTCAATACGAAGAATATCAAGGTATACTGATGGGAAAACATTTGAGCCGGCTTCCAGATGCATTATTGTTCATTGCCGGTCACCGGGGATACTAGCCGATGTTACGCGATTATCATTGCTCGCTGGAGATGCTGGAACATTTATTTTTACGATAAAATGCAAATGTTTCAATACATTCAAGATATACCCATGATAAATTTCCCTGGTGGGATTTCCAATAAAAAGCAGAGCTAGGTCTAAAACCTCGACATAATCTTTCCGCGCATGATCATCTGGAGCTGGTGTTTGATGAACTTTGCGATTTTCTTCTGGATAGGTGCCAATATCTCCCTAAATTTTCCATCTTCCACTGCAGATGCCATCGATTTTGTTTTTATGGCATGCCATCGATTTTATTTGTATCGCAGGCCAAGCCTTTTACATCTAGTATCGAAACGTGTATTTGATTTATAATGAAGTTATTGAGAAGTATAGAAGGAAATTTAAATTATTGGTTACTCGACTCCATTATCTTCAACTGCTCTAATTTCAGTGAGCCTACAAATAAAACGGTACTTCAAGGCCTTTTGTATCGCCATATAGTTTTCGAGGAGATCATTGCAATAAGTGCCAATGCCATTGCGAGTGAATTATTGACAACGTGGGGTCTTTCTTTCGGACAGCCAATGGAAAAGCGCATTATTGTACGGAAGCTAAGGAATCTATACGACGAGCACGTATCGCTTTAGAAATCTCGGTACCGTCAAAACCTGACAAATGTGCAGAGAAGGAATGATTTTGTTGGAAACCTGTTTGTTTTTTTTTTTGTTCTCCGTGTTGGCCCAGCGAGATTCTGTGGGAACCAGACTCCTCAACCAATTGTAAGTTCTGACCATTTGACCATTTTCCGATGGACATTTTCGAGACAGATTCTGAAGATGATCTCTGCGATGAAAAAGATCCCAGTTATGGAGATTATCGACCACCAAGAAAGAAAAGTCGCACATATACTCATCGCAATTTTATTCAACGCATTGTGGCAAGTACGCTAGACCGTTCAAAATTATCAACAAGATCCACAGCATTTGAACACCGTTCCATGGTCAAGAGAAAGTTTGAAGAGGATGCAAAGCCAGGCACGTTCCGATCTCTACAAGAATATCCTCGAAAATCTTGATAGAACAAATTTGTGCACAATACATTGGGACAGGAAAATAATGAGCAATTTGGAGGGAGACGGGAAAACTAATTGTCTGGCGGTAATTATCACTGGATTCAACGGACAGAAACTGCTACTGGGGTTCCTGATATGTCTTCTGGAACAGGTGAGAGATATAATAATACTAACGATTCTCACGTTTTGCTAGAGCATCAAAATAATACCCCCGCGTTGCTTAAGAGCATTGTACTAAAAAGAAGATATCTGAAGCTTTCAATAAATTGAGTTCTGATTATTTGATGGCCATTTACGAGAGATATATTGAATGTCTTTAAATTTTGGAAACTTTTCCAACTACTGGCCATACCATCGTATTCAGCGACCTCGAAAACATAAAGCAGGACAAAAAAAAAAATATGTTCCTATCCTTTTTTATCGATTTTCACGGGCTAAAAGATCCCCATTCTTGTACATTCCAGGCAGCGCCAGCTATCGTGCTTGCGCGAGTAGTAAATACGACGTAAGAAGATTTTGAATACGCCTATACTTTTTACACACTTTGAAAATAGATAAATTTTTAGTTTGGCTTTTTCTTCGTAAGCATTGTAACTGAGAAAATATATAATATGTGTATCGAGAATTCATATATGAACTAGTTTGGCCAGACCAAACATTAAATACCCTACACAGCAGTACTTTTAAGATGGGAGGTGCCACGTCCTCTTGTCCAAATTCACCCAGTTTTTTCTCAGGGTTTGCATTTATAGTTCTTAGTATTTGAGTGAAATTTGGTAAGATTATCTCAAAAAGCGTTTTCGGAATAGCGTTTTGAAGCTTTTAATTATTTGGGAGGTGCGACGCCCTCTTTTCCGATTTCATTCAGTTTTTGTTTAAAGCTTGCATTTATCTTAGTGTCTGAGTAAAATTTTGTTCGATTATTTAAAAACAAGCTTTCAGCATATCGTTTTGAAGCTTTCGCATATATGAGAGGTGCCCCGCTCTTTTGTTCGAAATCGCACAGTTTTTACTCAGAGTTTGCGCTCACAAATCGTAGTATTTATGTATGTGTATTTTGGTTGCATTATCGTTAAATACTACTATAGTTGCATTTTGAAGATAGTTTCTGTTTGGGCGGTAGGTGTGTCCATTGACCAATTTTGCTTATTTTTGATCCCACAAGCTGGCTTTGTACCATATTTCATTGAATTATCTTGTTTAGTTTTCGAAAAAAATGTATTTCCACATACAACCAGCCAACCAGACAAACGGACTTGGCTATATCGACTCAGGAGGTCACGCTGATTAAGAATATATACACTTTTCTATATCTGACACGCCTCCTTCTCTGCGTTTCAAACGGAAGGACAAAGTGAATATAAGTACCGTGGGTGTAGGGTATAAAAAGTGGAGATTGTCTGATAAAATTAAGTGAGAGAAGTAGTACCTACAGCTTTCATTGAAAGTTGTCGGTATCTACTTACGTATGTTATGCATTTTTTACTGGAATACACATACATACAGTTGGAACAGTCAGTATATTGCAAGTTAACAACTATTTCGATTTGTTGATGATTTCGGTGGTCTAGAGCTCGCTCTTGGGGGGAGATAATAAATACGTAACCCTTCTGTGCTCATTCATTGGCATGGAACCGCAAAGCGATTTTAACAGATTCGGCTGTCGAAAACACAAGTCGATAGTGGTTAAATGCCCAGTACAACCGTCACATGGACGGTGTTGGACTTTTAGACAACATTACCTGGAGGAACCAAATCAAATTAAAGCCATAAAATAATATATTTATCGCAACTCAATGCAAAGGACTATATTAAATTTCTCTGAATTGAGATGGAAAATGATCTCGGAAAGTAATAAACTAATTGAAAAAGTTTAAAAGTATGGTTTGATAAGAAAGTTTTTGACAAAAATGAATTTTAATACTTCCGGGATATGCATGACATGTATGCAAAGCGCGAATATCAGATCTAATGGAGAAAAACAGTCGCCAGATTCAGAATCCGCGACCGCAACTTAATAATAAAAGTTATCGAAATCTCATACAAAATTTTTTTTTTCATCAATTTGCTGCATTGTGTTCAAAAGATATTTATATTTATTTTTTGTTCTTTTTGTAAAAACTAAAACCAGCAAAATTAATAACCCCATAGCAATAACAAACATAGAAATCTAATCAAAATCTTAAAATAAATATTATGATACAAGCTACCACACCAATTCGAAGATATGGAGTGCAATGAATGGGGTTGAAATAATACAAAATAATTGCTAAATTGGAAAATTAAATATTTTATTTAATTGTTATATACCGAGATTCTTACAAAGTTGCCTGGGGGAATTTTCGCAAGCTGTGCACATAAACAAAAATAAGGTGGGGATTGGTCGGTCTTCTTCATACCTATAAACTTCGAATATCAAGAAAGCATGCACACACTCAAATTGGCAAACATCGAAAAGTTATTTGCTTAAGACCAAAAGTGCTGGCGGACAACAATTTTCAATAATGCACTCATCGCTCCCAGTGCTGATCCAAACAAGGAAAGATGCAAAATTTGTATTTGTTTTTGTATTTCAAAAGTTATATCGTATGCATTTCTTATTGTAATCAATTTTGTATGTAAAAGTTTCATCATAAATTCATAATCATGAAAGCTCACTCTATTCATTTCAATTGTTGAAAAAAGAGTTTTGTTAAGGATGTAATGCTATTTGTAATAATGTAATACATATGGTTTTGCATAAATAAAATACAGAAATTTTTCAAATTGTATCCGATCACCAGTGAACAATCCGTGGCTCAAAAAATTCGACGTGGTTAAGCTAAAGATCGACGAGATCCGCAGGTCTTTCGTTGAAGAACTGAAAACAGTCCCGATCGATTGTGATGGAAGCATTGAAACATCCAGTGAAAAAATATTTCGGTTCCGACCCTCGAATAAGAAACACTGGATGAGCGAGGAAACGAGGTGTCTTGTTGAAAAAGGAAGAAGCGCGAAAAAACTGAGAGATGACGCAAAAACTAGAGCACAAAAGAATGACGCCGAAAAGGTTTTTAACTCACTCACTAAAGAAGTCCGGCCTCGAGCGAAGCCGAAAGCGCTGCTAATGCTCAAAATCTCAGGCAGCTTTACGGTATCACCCGCAGACTATCTGGCAGAAAACACCAACAGATTCGCTCAATCAAAGGCAAAAACGGAAGAAGATTGGCTTCATGGCATGCTTGTCAAATTGCCGAAAAAAGGTGACCTAAGCGAGTGCCGAAATTATAGAGGAATAACTTTGCTCTCAGTACCATCAAAAGTACTGACAAAAGTGCTTCTAAACAGCGTAAGCGAAAAACTTAATTCGGCCATCCGAAGACAACAAGCAGGATTCCGGCCAAACCGATCATGCGTGGTTCAAGTCAACACCCTCAGAATAATTGTGGAACAATCATGCGAGTAGCGTGCTGCGCTTTAACTTGTCTTCGTAGACTACAGCACTCCTTCGACAGTGTCTACCGAGAAAATATTTGGGTTTCACTGCAGCGAAGAGGTATTGCTGCAAAGGCCATAAACTAAGTACGTGCACAATATGAAGGCCTTAAATGCAATGCGTAGCACAGCGGGTTGTTGTCACCGACATTCAGCACTAATTCAGGCGTACGGCAGGAGTGTTTACTATCACCATCTCTCCTCCTTATCGTTCCTGACGACATCCAAGGTAAATCTCTTAATAAGGCCAAAAGGGGAATCCAATGGAACTTTATCGAACATCTAGAAGATCTCGACTACGCTGAAGACATTTGCCTTCTATCGTCCAAATACTCAGATATGCAAAGCAAGATTGAAGACCTTGTCTTGGAATCGCAGAAGGCCGGCCTAAAAATCAACTAAAAGCATGAAGCTGAACGCAAACAGAAATGACATCACGTTCAAAGCTGGAAGTGATGACATCGAAAACTTCGACAGCTTCAAGTATTTAGGCCGCATTATCTCTTTAGATGGTGGAGCAAAAGAGGATATCAACTCAAGAACAAAATATGGTCTTCATCCGTTATATCCACTAAAACGAGAGTGCGCATTTTTGATCCGAATGTGAAATCGGTTTTGTTATATGGGTGCGAAACATGGCTTGTTACTGAACAACTAACGAACAAGCTGCAAGTATTCGTCAACAAATGCTTAAGGCGTATACTAAAGTTTTGGTGGCCTCGCACCATATCAAATGCCGTGCTTCATCAAAAATGCAATCAGAGGGCTATAGCAGACGAGGTCAAGCTGCGCAAGTGGAGATGGATTGATCATACTCTCCGGAAACCACACAGCGAAGTTTGTCGGCAGGCTCTTGAGTGGAGTCCGCAAGGCAGTAGAGGACATGGTAGACCCAAAACCAACTGGAAAAGGAAATCCAAGAATCGGAAAAGCCGTAGCAAGAGATCAAAGTCATCGCAAAGGATCGCAACAAATGGAGACGTTTCATATTAGGGAAACATGCATACATACATATCGATACCTTAGAGCGCTATAGTCCTATCTCCATTTTTCCAATTGTTGGTTATTTAGAATTGGCTGCTATTTTGATATAACGATATATGCAATATTTTCACCTATAGTATATTTTAACATAATTTAATGTTTTTAACCAATTTTATTAATTTCTAACGAAATATCAGCCAATTTACAGAATGTCATTACTTTTGCTCTTATATAGAACTCCAATACTATTGAAATAAACGACGTATTTATTGCATTTTATGAATTTTTTACACTAAAATGTCATAAAAAGTCATGAAACGCGTAGAAAACACGAAAAAAACGAATTTTTTTTTATTTTTTTTTTGAATTTTTGGTTTCGACAAACACAAGTGGAGCCTTGGGTGTAACCAAATTTGTTCACTAAAATGTCGCAAAAAGTCATGAAACGCGAAGAAACCGCGAAAAAACGAAATTTTTTTTTTTTGTTTTAAAATGTGACTTATTTAGTGGAGATAGGACAGTATCGCTCTTGAAAAAATTTCAGTTTGGGGATAGGATTTTTCGTAATTATCGAATATTTTGGTATTTTAGTGGTATTTTGACATCACACAGTTTTCCACACGTGAAGAATCCCACAATGATGCCATAACTGCAAAAATCTCAAAATCGCTAAAAGTGAAGATAGGACTATAGCGCTCTAAGGTATCGATATTGTCCTACTACCAAACTTTGCTCAATTTCTAAATAAAGAAATCAATCATTCCTATCATCCAGTTTTTTGTTTCTTGAGTACTTATCTTTAAGAATCTGAGCGTAGTTTTTAGTACATACTTACTTATATTTTTCATACTCAAATCCATGCAGGTCGTGCTCTAAACGTCGATTTTTCTAACTTCATTAAAAATTGCCTCTGCCAATCAAAACGCTTAGTATTACTGAATTCCTCGCATTCGAATTCGGTAAGCACAGGCTGTCTTTCGTATACTTGAAAAAATTCCCATGAGTAGAATATACAAGTCAGCAGAGAGACGTGGTAAACTAAAAGTCATCTGAAAAACGTTGTTGGAGTAAGATATTCTAAAATAGGGAAATTGATGGAAAGAGATAAAAGTCATCGCAAAGAATTGGATGGAACTGTCTGATTTTCGGAACACGGAAAAGTTGCTTTAAAATCGTGTGGGCAAAACTTGTTATATACCTTTTTCAAAAGTTTTCCGATTATTTCCAACAGCGTACGGCATAATTTTCTACTCTATGTGTATCTTATTTTACCCAACTACTTAAATGTAAATTTATCCAAAACATTTAATTTAGTTGCAAAATATTTTAGTTTGACTTTGTAGAGTGGCTGCTTAATTTGTGATTTTGTTCATGAAATAGTTTTTATTGACTTTCGTATGAGGGTACAAATTTAAGATGAACAAGGAATTTCAATTTTCAAATTCCTTAAGGATCCTAAAAGAAAAAAGTACTTGTCTCCGTATCAATGAACTTGAATTCCCTATGGCTTCAATAAAATTTTCAAGAACCACAACTGCAAGTTAGGGAAAGCGTACACCATTGCTATTAAGAAACTTCATCATCATCCAGAAAACATTCTAAGCTCATAAGGTTCTCCATTACAAATGTTGTACCCACACATACTTGGCTACAAACACACATTCGTGCATGTGACGCACACTAAATGAGCTCAAAATGAATTTTGCATTGAAAGCCTACGAAATGCCTTGGTGACAATTGAAACTAAAATCTATGGAAAAGGTCCTTCGGGTATTCATTCCTTTAAAATCACCAAACATACGCACACACACAAATGCTGATGAGAAAAAAAAGTGAACTCGACCATACTTTGGTGTTCGTTTCTTTTGGTCCGTTGGCATAAATTTTGTAAATACCAAGATGATATCAACAAAGTACAACAACAACAACAGCAGCAGCAACAACTAAACAACACATTTTACACAACCTCATCGATATTTTCACACATTTACTTACTTACACACATACATAAATTTCTGTATTAACCAAGCAATTACAGAATGTATCCTTTTGTGTACGTACAAGTATGCGGCCAGTACCACTTCAGCTTCAATCTACCATGTTCATTTGTATGCATGTGTTTTGTCTCTTGTTCTTGCACGACGAATCCCTGTATACGTATGTATGCTGTAATCTGGTATGCGGCAGGATGCAATTGTGGCCAGGTTTTCTAGCGTTGCAATGAATTTTGGATAATTGTTTTCTACTACAACTTGTATGCGTAATATTCCATAATGAAGATGGTGTCCATTTATTCGGTGTGTTTGACATAAACAAAAAAGATTTGTTTCTGAAAAAAGAGTGCACCAAAAGTTGAATTTTTGTTTTCGAATCTCTTTATTGCATTTTTATTATACTTCTATGATTTGGTATTACGCGTTGCAAAGCATTTTTTATAAAGAGTGGACAGTAGATGGTATCGATCCCTATACAAAAAAATTTCGCTGAAAGCCCCCCATTTTGAAAACTTATCGGTTTTGATTTATAAGGAAAAAAATTTTCTTTTTTCGACCACCATTTGACGTCCGATCGTTGTTAATCTCTCGATGTGGGCTATATTTCATTTATAAAAGTAATTTGTCTAAAATGTTTTTTCGACTAATACTCATTATCTCAGTTTGTACCAACCTATGGTGCCAAGGGCACTTAATAGAATTGAAGCCCACAAAAAATCATAAAATTCAACATTTGAAATAAATTACTTCTATGAATGAAATATAGCCCACATCGAGACTTAAAACGATATTCTATACTTGATAATCGAACGGCAAATGGCAGAGCAATAGGAAAAAATCATTTAGGAGCTTATCGAAAAAATCAAAATCGATGAGCTCTCAAAATGGGGAGTTTGTGGCGAACTTTTTTTGTGATACTATCTATTGGCCACTCGAGGCACCAAAATCACATTATTTTGGAAGTACCACTCTAGGGTCTCTCAGTTGTAATGGCAAGAGGCTAGATCTGGCGAGAAGTATGTTGAAACTTCATGTATCCTTAAGAAGGGGGCAACAACTTTTTTGCAAGCATTCTTTAATATAAGGATTGCCCCAGAAAATTTTGATACTTTGTTTTTTATCAATAAAAAAATACTTATTAATGAGTAGTATAAAAATAATAATTAATGAGTAGTATAACGAACATAGATAACCTTAAACTATTGATGTAAACCATGTGTAAACGATCAAGATTTTTTTTTATGGCACCCGATTTGGCTAAAAATTGGCATAAGCAATAGTAGCATAGTGAGAAATCGGATTCCATGACCGTACGACCTTTGCTACTTATTTTTGAAATCTCTTAAATTTTTTGAAGTACTTTTACTCCTCCGAAGATCTGATTTCATTAGAGCCCAATATCTCTCAATTAGTCGAAGCTCTGGGTAGTTAGGTGGATTCGCATTTTTGGGAACAAAATATACATTATTGCTATTGTACCATTCTATGGTGGCTCTAGAGTAGTGAGAGGTTGCTAAATCAGGCCAGAACATTACAGTAACCCTGTGCTCACGAATAAATGGCAAAAAACGTTTTTTAAGGCATTCATCAACATAAATTTTCGAGTTAGTTGTGCCCTGTGTTACAAAAAAACTGCTTCTCAGACCATACACCGCTTGGTAAATTTTGTAATTTTCTTCTCTTAAAATATGCTCTCTACCTGCCCCTTCTACGAGAGGTAATAAATTCGTGTCCTGTTTAAAATCTGAATTAACGTAGTTTCATCGTCTATTATGCAGCAGTCAAATTTAGTCAGATAACCGACATATAAATATCGAGCTCGCTTTTGAGCCTCTAACTGCTTTTCATCGGAACGGTCTGGTACTTTTTGAACTCTGTAGGTCTTTAGCTAAAGTTTTTTCTTTAGTCTATTTATAGAAGATTTTGAAGTTCCTGCTCTGGCAGCCATATCGTGTTCTGAAGTGTTGGGATTCTGCTTAAAAAGGCGCTTCACCTTTTCCACCAACTGTGGGTCTATACTGGCTTTTGTACCTGAACCCTTTTTCCGCGTAATAAGTTGACCCTTTCTATAATTCGAAATAACCCTTTGGACAGTAATTTTTGATGCACCTGTTTTTTTATTTTAATTCTGGTTTTTGCTGGTAAGTGTACAAAATGAGTTTGCGCTTTTTTTCTTGATCTTTATCGTTTGAAGTTTATGTATCAAGTGTTATATATTTTTTTAATCGTCATGTTATATAGAAAAAATAGCACCCATATTTCGACCTACAAGATCATCAGAAAATACCTAATCTTGAAGAATAAAAGTATCAAATTTTTCTGGGGCATTCCTTAAATTTCGGCATCAACTGTTCCTTTTGTTACAAAAGACTTACTCCTTTCATCGCAACTGCAAATATCTTACCAAACTAGATATTTTTGTGGAAATTGCGACTTCTTCTTTGCCGCGTGAGTCTGCGGTATAAAATTCCTGACCAGGTAGTTGTGAAAAATCGGCTAAAACGTATGTTTCGTCATCCATGACGCAGCAGTTGAATTTTCCAAAAAAAAAATTCTCTTCAGTAATTTTGCTCGTTGTTTTGCCTCGCTGTTCATTTTTGCATTCCTGTCTGGAACTTTTTGAACCTTAAATGTTTTAACTCCAGCTTTCTTTTATGTCTTGCGAACAAAAAACTCCGAGCAATTCCCTTTTTCGCAACTTTTCTTCCCGAAATGTTAGGGTTCTTCTGAAATATGGCAACGACTTTACCTGCCATTTCTTTATGAATAACTCCTTTTATACGAACAGAAACTTTCTTTCGGGAGATGGCCAGCTCCTC
The DNA here is from genome assembly GCA_951812925.1 of Calliopum simillimum. NCBI lineage: Eukaryota > Metazoa > Arthropoda > Insecta > Diptera > Lauxaniidae > Calliopum > Calliopum simillimum. The sequence continues at coordinate 65,217 of CATOTO010000171.1, read as the reverse complement.
CTTAAACTTTTTTATAACTTTTGAAAAAGTTTTTGGGTTACTTTTAACCTCTCTAGCAATTTTTTTAAAAGTCCAATGTGGATTTTCTTGGAGAAGTTTTATAATATTTGTTTGCGCCATTTTTAAAGAAACTGCATATAACGTTTAAAAGCATGAAAATTCAACTGTAATTTCTGACGTTTATTTCAAAGGTAGGTAACTACGATCAAATTTTTAGTTTTAACTTTCTCTGAATAAGGTTATTTCAAAGTCTACAGTGGACAATTTTATGAAACGCAGTCCTTGGAAAATTGGTATGTCTCGAGGCTTAAAAGTTATGAATTTTTTAAAATTTTAAAAAAAGGTCTGACCACAAAATGTCCCATAACTGGAACATCTCTTAACACATTTTCATGTTTGGACCATTTTTAGAAATATATTAAATCACGCTATGCGCACAAAGTAAATTTTTTGTATATGGTAAAAAGTACTTAATTTACTACAATACTATTTTAGTACTAAATGACAAAAAATGTGGAGTACCTTTTTTCGACGTTCCAAAATATTTTTCTAGAATAGAAGACAAAACCGCCATTTACTTGAATCTAAAATTAAGATGGTATCTTTTATGGTATACGAGTAATGATTTTTTGTACATTTCAGAACATGATATATCTTCTTATGTAAGTTTTTTTGTAATTTACATCATTTTAAATTCCTCGAAAAATTTTAAAAGTGAAATACGCCGTGTTGCAATACGGTTACGTCGGTTTGTCTTTTAGTACTAAAATAGTAGTAAATTTTGTACTTTTTACCATACACAAAATTTACTTTGTGCCCACAGCGTGATTTAATACCTTTCTAAAAATGATCCAAACATGAAAATGGATTAAGAAATGTTCCAGTTATGGGCCATTTTGTGGTCAGACCTTTTTTTCAAATTTTCAAAAAACGAGACATACCAATTTTCCCACTTTTTCATATGCAAGATTTTTTTTTTTTTGTTTCTTTCCAAAAAATATATTTTGGAAGGTAAGAAAGGTGTAGCTGGGCATGTTTTTTTTAGTTTAGTACTAAAATAGTAGTAAATTAACTTTTTATAGCCTGATTCAATACCTTTCCAAAAGAGGTCTAAACATGAAAATCGGTTAAGAAATTTCCAAGTTATTGACAATTATTTGAGGAGAGTTTGTCACATTTCACCGATTATTCCACTTTTTGCACCCCTCCACAAGCCACAAAAAAAATCGCAAAATTTTTTTTTTCCATTTCTCAAAGACTAGGCATGAAACGAAACTATGTACCAAATTTCAGCGAAATCGGAAGGGGTGTGGCATATCTTGTTACGTTAGGCATGGAATGGCTGTATATTAATGTAAAAAAAATTCATAAATAATGAATGAATCTTATCCTACCCTAAGAGTCCTATGCGAAAAGTTTGCAGGCATATTTTGATTAAGAAGATTGTGCATATTCGATGACATTAAAAACAACAGAATTTCACCTTTTCCTGTAGCTTCGCCATAAGCCTCAAAAGAGCGTTTCTACAACTTCAAGCAAGGATATCTTGCAATCCTGCAGGTGTATTGACAATTTCGATGATGCAGTCGGATAAAGCGTCAAAAAGAACATAAGGCTGCATATGTAAAATAAAAAAATCATTCCATTTTTTATATGTGTGCCTGTGTTATATATGTTGAACTGGAGATCGAAATCGAAAATAGATTCTGTGATGGTACTATACTTGTCTGCTATTGACCCTTGACTACAACCAAATGTATCTCTTTTTCAGATTTTCGACAAGTAGGTCAACTAAAGAATAAAGTCTATATACTATGGCTTGCACATTTTTCAGCTCACCCTTAAAGAATCAACTAATATACATATATATTTATGTACTTATGTCTATGCATAAAAGCAAAGTCCTACATATACTAACATACTTACTTACGATACATATAACCATAGAATGAGTTCATTTTGTTGCCTCAATGTAATTCCAGCTTCACAGCTTTACAATGAAACCCGGATGAATGAATGAATAGATGAAAAGAGCAGAAATCAACCTCAACATTCTTATGGACGAATGAACTTTCGATTAACATTTACGCCTTAGTGACACATGGGATGTATTGGCCACAAACGTCATGCGGGTCTATTTATCAACAGTTTGGGTTTTCGAGCCTTTGGTCTTAATGTTTGCACTTCTGTTGTGTTGTCGTCATTATTCTCCCGTTTTGAACCACAGCAGAGGACAGACAACCCATTGGAATGTTTATTTTGACCAAAATATTTAACAAATATTGTGTAACAAAGAAAACATCTTACAAAAAGTTGAGACAGCAACACAAAGAGAAACACAAAATTCAGTTTAGGCAAATCTACTTGCATTGTATTAAATCGGTTGCTAGGCGCAATAATGCCTTAATTCAATTTGTATGCAGTAACAGTGCGCACAATTAAATCAATAATGCAATAACTCAAAAAATCATTTCTCAGTTGAAAGGACGCTATCAGCAACTTTCAAAATATTACAGAGATTTTCGGTTATCGACATTTTTCACTTTTATATGCAATGAATCTGCAGGATATTCATGCAAACATGCATTTGAATGTATTGCATGTAACAGTGTATCAATATTTTTATAAAATCTCTATATTCTCTGCACTTTTATTGAAATTTTGTTGATGCAATTTTGTTTTCCTCCTGAAAGTAAATTAGAAAATGAAAATTTTATGTGCAAACAAAAGTGTTTTTTGGGTTATACATATGGTGAAGACAATGATTTCATTTGAATTGCTGCAAAGAGCCTTGAGGTTTTTCTTACATCAACCACAAAATTCTTGATGATTTATTATAAGAACGAAAAAAAAAAAAAATGCAGAAATGTTGGATTTCAATTTAAGTGTCTACAGAATGATTTATTAATTCTAGGTTTTTTATATGAGCATACAGAAATAATTTGACTTCTAGATTCTAATTTTTTATACAATCATGAGTGTTTGTTTAATGGAATTGAAACTAGTAAGGGTGTTATGACTCGCCTTGCCCGGGGGTACCTGTTTATTTAAGGAAAGGTTTTCATGGACTCGCCTTGCCCGGGGTACTTAGTTTTTATACCCTACACCCAGGGTATATTCACCTTGTCCTTCCGATTGTAACGCAGAGAAGCAGGCGTGGCAGATATAAAAAAGTATATATATTCTTGATCAGCGTCACCTTTTGAGTCGATATAGCCATGTCCGTCTGTCTGGCTGGCTGGGTGGCTGGCTGGGTGGCTGGCTGGGCTGGCTGTGTGTGGAAATACACTTTTTGGGAAAACTAAGCAAGATAATTCAATGAAATTTGGTGCACAGCCTTCGGCGTCAAAGTTAGCTCGGGGGAGTGAAAATGAGCGAAATCGGTCAACGGACACGCCTACCGCCCATACAAAAAATATATTCAAAATGCAACTTTTTGAGTTTTTTTTTCACGATAATGCAACCAAAATACACATAAATACTACGAATTGTAAGCGCAAGCTCTAAAAAAAACCAGGAGAATTCGGACAAGAGGGCGTGGAACCTCCCATATAAACTGAAACTTCAAAACGCTATACTGAAAGCGTTTTTTGAGATAATCAAACTAAATTTTACTCAAATGCTAAGAACTATAAATTCAAACTCTGAGAAAAACTGGTTGAATGCCGACAAGAGGGCGTGGCACCTCCCATACAAGCAAAAGGTTCAAAACGCTATACTGAAGACATTTTTTGAGATAATCCAACCAAATTTCACCAAATGCTAAGAACTATAAATTCAAACTCTGAGAAAAAACTGGGTGAATTTGGACAAGAGGGCGTGGCACCTCCCATACAAGCAAAACTTTCAAAATACTGCTGTGTAGGGTATTTAATGTTTGGCCAGGCCAAAGGTAACACCCTTACTAGTTTCTTAAAGTTTTTATCCTTCAGCTACTTAAGTGTCAAAGTTTCTACTTCCGAAAAAATAAAAATTTTGTCGTTTTCGCTCAAAAAATTTGCTTGTATTTAAAAGTGAATATTTATCTTAACTCAAAGCTAATAAAAAATATTTGAATTGGAAACGGGAACTAATAGAAAGTAATTACTCTATATGTATATTAAAAAATTTGTCTTTTCATATAGTGGTTTTAAACAAATGTACGTTTTCTTCAGTAAGCTTAAAATCGTAAAATTTTTTTTTAAATTTAAATTTTGGTGAACCCGGAAAAGCACAGTCCAGCCTATGCCTCTTTCAAACTTCTGTAAATATGTACAGGAATCGATTTTGAGCCCTTTTACAAAAAAACTTTTGTGCGCTTTTTTGCGATTTTTTAATAATCGACATTATTCTCAGACATCTTTCCAATACGAAATACAGGCTTATTCGATATCTGGAGACCCAAAAAAGATAAAAAATTAGCAGTTTTTAATCATTTGATAAATCTCTTGAATAAAGGCTATAGATCGAACTCGTTTGCGGAATATTAAGGTGAAAAGTTTAAAACCTTTTGCAAACGTTTGAAAGAAAAATGGGGAAAAACACTCGTATATCATGCCAATATCTACTAAATTTCCAAAAGTTTGAAAAATTTTGTTCTGAGACTGCTGATATCATAAAAAAAATATTCCTGGTATCCGATGACACAAAGTCCTTATTCATTCTAAGGAAGTTATTCAAAATATGGTGTCGGAATAAAATTTACAAATCAGATAGACTGCATCACGCTCGCAAATGTGACAAAATAATAAGTCTTTCTGACGTTTTTCGTAGAACTTTGAATACCTAAGATTCCGTAATTTCCAGCATTTCTTTAAGTAAATGGATAAAAGAACGAAAGCGAGTGCCACTTCCACTAGAAGTCATAAATTTATTTAGATGCGTTGAAAACTTTTTATTAAATAAAATTTTCAAATGCTGAAGTTAGTTTATTGACTGTTTTTTTTTTGCTTGTTTAGTACTAATGAAAGTACCAACGCACTTTTTTCAAATTCAAATTAACGTTTAATGAAAAATTGCGTTTTTCTGGAGAACCACTGACAGGCCCACTCCAATTTTTGGAGGACCGGTAAGTTACACCTGTAGCTTTTTTTGTAAGAAAAATAAAAAATATCAAAAATGACTTATTTTGGGAAACTCAATTTAAAATTTTTTTTCAGTGGAAAAAATATAAAAAAAAAGTTTTGCTAGTTAATATTTTAAAGCCTGTTTCAAGACAAATCATTTGACACCATAAAATTGAGATTTGGATAAATGCAACTAAAGTTATAGCTTCTCAAAAAAAATAACCTAAAAATTTCAAAGTTCTATATATTCGCCATTTTTTTAAATTTTGAAAAAATATTTGGTAGTAATTTTTCTCATTATGCTACTATTGCTTTAGCCAAATCGGGTGCCATCAAAAAAATCTTGATCGTTTACACATGGCTTACATCCACAACAAAAAAATTAAACTGCTTGAAATTCATCGTCATTCAATGAAGGGAAAATCGGCCCAAAGAGAATTATATACATATATGTAAGAATTATAAGAAATTTATTTTAGTTGTGTACAAGGGTTCCAGGCTTTTTTTTTTCCTTGTTGCTTTTGGCATCCCTACAGACGCTGCTGCTCCCGTTTTTGTAATTTTAGTAAGAATTCTTTTGTTTTTTTCATTCTATTGATTGCTGGTGCACTGTTTTCTTAAAATTCCACCCAACGGAGTTCTTTATTTGCATATTCACGCTGGGATAGAAACAAAACAGCGGAACACAGATAAAAAAACTGTGCAGCAATGGATGCACTGAAAAAAGTATTGTTAACTAAATTACTAAGTAGTTCAATTCTTAACACTCAAGAGCGTTTGCCTGGGCCATATTTTTGCAAAACGCGATAGTCAAAATCTAATTGATATAAACATTTTTCGGAAAAGAAGAAAAAAAAAAAACTAGTAAAAATGTAACGTTGGGCATGGCCAAATATTAAATAACTCATACTACTAGTTTCTGCTCAGAGCTTCCACCAACTACTACTAGTATCTGTGCGAAATTTTGGCACATTACCACAAATTACGCTTGCATTACAACATTTTGAAAACTTTGAGTGTATGAGCGGTGCCACGCCCTCTCGTCCGAATCAACCAAGTTTCGGATTAGATTTTGCATTTACTATCCTTAGTATCTGTGTAAAAACTTTTTGGATTATCTCAAAAAACCCTTTCAGAATAGCAGAATACGTTTTGAATATATTTCTTGTATGGGCGGTAGACGTGTCCGTTGACCGATTTTGCTCATTTTCAATTCCTCGAGCTATTTTTTTACAACAAAGGCAGTGTACCGAATTATCTTGCTAAGTTTTTCCGTAAAAAATATTTCCACAGACGACTATGGCTATATCGACTCAGGAGGTGACGCTGATCAATAATATATGTAGATACTTTTCCATACATGCCACTCCCCTTTCTCAACGTTACAAACGCAAGGACAAAGTGAATATACCCTGGGTGTAGGAGTAATTGCCTCTAGATACGAAATGTAGTTCTCTGCTAGACCCTTGAAATGATACAAAAATAAATCAGGCATGATATTTGTCTTACTTTTTTTGGTACTTTTGACTTTACAAAAGAACGGAAATACTTCAGCCTCGGAAAAGTTCTTTTGTAATTTTTTGTGTAATATAGTATGTCGCATTTCGTAAAAAACTTCACTGAAACATATAGTCGGTTGAGTGCTCTTTTGCTCCGCTTTTGTAAACACGGGAGCTATAACCTCAGAAATATAAATGTATAAGGAATGCTTTGAAAAAAGACTATAGCCTGACACATCATGAAGTTTCAACTTTTGGTCCACTTTTGGTCCGACCTAACTGGACGAAACAAGTAGCCAAGTATGCTAAAGATTTTCGGGAAAAGTGATGCTCAGCTGCTCGAAAGTTTTCAGATAACACCGTTAAATCTTTGATGAAATGAGTTTCAACAAAAGCAGAAAATTCTTAATATAAATGGCATTTTTTCGGCAAAAAATTCATTTATTCGTATCTGAGTTCAGGCAAGTGGTCTAAGTTTAGCTTGGGTCTTTTTTGATCTTTTCTAAAGAAGGGGCTGTCCATAAACTCCGTGACGCTCCTAGGGGGGGGGGGGCGGAGATTTGAGTAAGCGTCACGCTTGGTGTATTTTATTTATTTTTTATATGTAGCTACCGTTACATAGGGGGTTCAATATAGCGAATTTTAGCGTCACAGAGTTTATGGACAGCCCCAAAGCTTTTCGACTATATCGCGTAAACCGTTCGAGATATTGTTTTTTTTTATCTTCGACAATGTTTTAGCTGTAGGCTAAAGGAAAAAAATTGTTCCACAAACTGACCGGAAAAAAATGCATCTGGGGCCTTAAAATCACAAAATTGCCGAACAAGAGCAAAGGGTAAAATTAATTTTTGTCAATGGATTTGGATAGCCAAAATTATTCTTAACAACGCAAAATTATTTGTTTTTTCGATCGGATTATTAGTTTGTGAGTTATAAGCCATTACAACAGCGGTTTTTCAATGCCATACAAAGGATTAATTATATCATGGTTTTAGATTTAAATACATATCTTTCAAACTATACAAACTACTTTGATGAAATTTGGTGGATAGTCGGTGAACATAAATACCATACACTGGGCGAAATCGGATAAGTTCCACGCCTTATTTTTGACGAGTTAAATTATCCAATCGTAAAAAAGTGGGCGTGGCATTGAAAAACTCTTGTTTTGTAATGGCCTATAGCTCGTAAAGTAGTAATCCAATCGAAAAAAGAAATGAGTACCCATGCGTTGTTAAGAATAACTATGGCTATACAAATCCATTGACAAAAATTAATTTTACCCTTTGCTCTTGTTCAGCAATTTTGTGATTTTAGGGCCCCAGATACAATTTTTTCGGAACAGTTTGTGGAACTTGAAGAACGCTATCAAAATTATCTGTCACATAGTGAATCACTGTAGCGTCGTTTATTTTCAGACTGATCCATTATTTAAAAATTTCAGGTTTTTGACTAAATTTTTTATTTTTTTTGAGTGTAGCAATTTCAAAGCCTCCAATGCATTAAAAGCTTCTTCATCGCTGAGAAAATCAAATGCCAAAAACAAAGGCGTAGAAGAAAAAATAAAAAACAACAAGAAAATACAAAAACACAAAACAATGCCTGGAGAGAAAGAAGCTGGACAAATAATTTGCTAAAAATGTTTGGGGAATTTCAATTGCCGACAAATTGTAATGCCGCGCCACCAATAACAACAATGGCAGAGGTGGATTTAGTTTTGCTGCTGTTGTTGTTGTGATTGTGCTTGATTTTGTGTGCCATTGCTCTATCCATACCTACTCGTATAAGTTCGTTGAATTACAAATTGTCCTTGAGGATATCAATGGAATTTTAAATTATGATTATTATTATTAAATTTCGATAGCTTCCGATGTAGGCATGCGCCTCTGTTTTGTATATTTTATGATGAAAATGGCCAAAAATAAATTATTTTGGTAACGTCTGTTATGCTAATTGTTATTTGACCAAAATCATTCTTGCGGGCAGGATTAAAATAAAGCTGATAAGGAAATTATCAAAGATAAAATTGTATCCATCTTTGAATTTATTGTAAATATTTAATATTTGAAAATGCATTTCGTATTTTAGATGGAATTTTATTTCTATTTTTTTTTTTTTTTTCTGGCCAAATGCTTTTAGAGAAAAATCCAAAAATTTACATATTATTGAATATTTTTACAAGAGTATTAACATAGATAGCAACGTTTCAAAATTTATATGGGAGCTTTCAAAGAATCAATGATCCATAAAGTAAATTTTCTGTGCAATTTCATCAAATGAATAAGTTTGTAAAAAAAAACATCGTCTTTTTTACACAGAGAAAACAATTGATTATGTTTACCAAAATTTGGTGATAATCAACAAATGGTTTATTTGATATTGGTGAATTAAATGATTGTGATTCTATATGACAATATGACAATATGGATAAACATTTTTTGTCTCCACCAGCAACTGGGAATTTTTTATCTAAATTTTGTATGGGAGCCTCCTTTAGAAGTAGAAAAAGAAGGGTAGTATTTTCTAGAGAAATTATTGGGGAGAGAAAAATAATGGTGGTCGGTGAACATTTTCCGTCTACCAGCAACTAGGAACTTTTAAGCCATTTAAGTAGTTAATTAAAAAATTTTTAAAAAGTACATCACACACGTTGCTCCCAAACTAACTTTTAATGCAATGTTCTTACATCTTAAAATTTCTTACAGATTCTGAATCTACAATGCTCATAGATAATAAAAAACGAAAAATCAAAATCATTCTTGGTTTTCGTGACCGATTATAAAAGATTGGAAGCTCCTTTTTATGAATTCAATTGGATCCTTACTTTATGAGAAAACTCCCGTTGAAATAATGGGACATCAACTTCATACAAAGGACTAAAATACTTAATAATAACGTTCGATACCACAATAAGGAAGCATTCAATAGAAAATTTCAAAAGATAAAGTTCAATGCGTGAAAACAGCGTTTTTTTTTTGCACATGTATACTAAAAACCTCGAAACTTTAATTCCTTATTTCGGCCTGAACAAAGCCCTTGCCTCGTAAGCGGCCCTTATGTTAATTGATACTGATTTTATGTTTCCAGATTTCCATTTCTCTCAGAGTTACTTACAAATTGTCTGTTTGGGTAATAAACAAGGTGCCGTGACATAGTTCCCACGGACATAACCCCCATTCACGAAATGCGGATTATGTCCGCCAATAATTCAGACATAGTCCCCATTTTGGGCAAGTGTTTCGGACATAATCCCAAGGAAAAAATGGACATAATCTCCATAACGATATTTCCTAACGCCTTATTTTGTTATTGACGGCAGCTCAGGATTTACAACTCCCAAAAATTCCAATACCGTTTCCTTGGCGGCCTTCAGTCGCTGATCAGTCTATATTATATCCAACACCTAGTTTGCTAGCCAAAAATCCAACACCGGCTTCGAGGAGGCCTTCGGCCGCGGATCATTCTATAACGTCCAACACTATAAATTTTTTAAATGGATTATTGGAAAAATGTTGTTCAATCTTAGTTAAATTTTTCGGACATAACCCCCATGACCAAAATGGGAATTATGACCGAAAAATTTTCGGACATAATCCCCATTTACGAAGTAGGGATTATGTCCGTTGGAATTATGTCCGGTAACCAATAAACAACTTACCATAAAAAAAATAAATGATTTCCTGTTTCTGGTTTAGTTTCTAATATCAATACCATTGTTTCACATTATATTCTGAAGGTAATTATTGATGCTTTCCACTCAAGCGCTGAGAAAGTAGCCCGTATTAATTTACATATACCACCTTCAATGGAAATTGATGTCAACTTGATTTAAGAACGATTTTTAATGCCAACAATTCAATTTATTGCCACTCTACCAACATTACCTGCATCGATGCGATGTGGATTGAACTCATGTCCTTTAATTTCGAATTTTGTCGAATGTCATTTATACTGTCCTCCTTACAGCACGTTAAAACACACCAAGAAAAGAAAAACTCAATAGTAGAGGAAGCGCTCTTCCTCAACCAAATAAATCTCAATTACAAAATGTACTGGAAATTGGGTGCACGAAATGATGACCAAACGAATGCATCGGAAGCAATTAATCATCAAGCACACTGTAAGCTGGACGGCTAGGTGGATGGTCTGGTGCAATGAATTGCAATTGCACACCTATTTATGTGTCATGCTCTCAAGCGTAGGTACACATCTTTCGGTATGCTCTACAAGATTGGTATTCCAATTTGGTGCAACACTATACCATTGAAGGCAAGTCAAGAGGAGCAGGGAGTACTCGGTGGAAAATTACACCTGAAGAATCATGAATAAAGCGACTGCGTCTATTTCAACGTTCCGATGCAAGTCTGCATATTCTGCTTGTCGTCCTCTGTGTAGACATTGTGCTTACTGCAAGATAAATTCAAGAACAGTTAAATTTGATACGTGGCGTTAATTCAATCAATAGCCAAGAATCTTCAGGTTGATACAAGTAGCAATAAGATTGATTTATATTTGCCAACAACGTCATTGAGGAGTATATGACTAAAAAGGTGAGAAAGTACTTAAGAACGTACACAGCATTGGCTTAATTGTTCTTCAGATTAATTGTTTTGTTGATTTTAAAGTTGTTGAAAAATTAGCGTCATTTAGTCAGATTTATGAATTTTACAAAGTAAGAAAGAACCAATATTGAAAAGTCAAAAAAACAGTGACACTGTATTTAATCAGTTATTGCACAAGAGAGAGCAACGAACACTGTGAAGAAATTTTTTATTCAGTCAAAAATCATCATACATCAACTATTGTTTTTTATAGCCCACACCCAGAGTATATTCACTTTGTCCTTCCGTTTGTAACGCACCTAGGTCGATATAGCCAAGTCCGTCTGTCTGTCTGTCTGTCCGTGAAAATATTTTTTACGGGGAAACTAAGCAAGATAATTCTATGAAATTTGGTACAATGCCTCTTTAGTCAAAGTTAACTCGTGAGATTGTAAATGAGTGAAATCGGAAACGCCTTTCGCCCATAGAAAAAAATATTCAAAACGTAATATTAGGGCTATTTTTAGAATGAAATCTATTAAAATAAACTTCTTTTCCGAAAGTGGGTAAAAATGTGCACCGACCCACACTAACTTTACCTCTTCTCTCAAACATACTATCCCCTTTTTTTCTACCCCTTAAGGGGGCTCCCATACAAAATTTTGATAAAAATAGCAAAAAATTTCTTATTGCCGGGAGAGAGCAAAAATGTTCACCGACACCCATTAATTTTTAATCTTCGACATTTTTTTCAAACGTACTAACCCCTTTTACCTATCCCTCAAGGGGGTTCCCATACAAACTTTTGATAAAAATAAAAAAAAAAAAATTCCTCTTACCGGGAGAAGGAAAAAATATGCACCGACCCTCATTAACTTTTATTTTCCCAATAATTTTCTCTATCACATTAGCCCTATTTTTCCACTAATTAAGGGGTACCCCTACAAAAATTCTTAAAAATATCAAAAAAGCTCACCGACCCCTTTTAATTTTTCCTCTCCGACATTTCTTTCAAATATACTGCCCCAGTCTTTCCACTTCTTAATGGGGCTCCAACAGAAAATTTTTATAAAAACATCAAAAAAATTCCGCATTGCCGGGAGAGGAAAAATATGTTGACAGACCCCCATGAATTTTTCCTTCTCAACGTTTTTCTCAAACTTAATATTCTCTTTTTTCTACCCCTTAAATGGGCTCCCATACAAAATTAAGATAGAAATATCAGCTTTGTATGGGAGGCCCTTAAGGAAGGGGTGGATAAAAGGGGCTAGTATGTTGGAAAAAAATATTGAAGAGGAAAAATTAATGGGGGTTTGTAAACAGTTTTCTACTCTCCCGACAATGAGGAATTTTTTTATATATTTTTATAAAATTTTTGCAGGGGTGCCCCTTAAGGGGTGGAAAAATTGGGTAGTAAATTTAAGAAAAATTTTGGAGAGGAAAAATTATTGGGGGTCGGGCTGTTTAATGACGCTGATAAAAGTGAACTACACTCCTTCCAGAATGTACGCCATACTTCTGAACATATAATTTTTTGCACTTTAAATCAAAGATAGCTCAGATCTCGGAAGTGATGGGAAAAAATGGCTGCCAGCGACCCTGAATTAGTCTAAAAAAATTATCGAGATGAAATTCAAATTTTTGTGTTGCACAGTGTTATTGGAATCCGGAACACCTAAAATCGGATTAAGTTCCGAATCCGAACAAAACCGGATTTCAAAACATGACTGATTATATCAATATCTTTTTTGTCTCAAAAATTTTGTAGCTTAAACAGATAAGTAGAATATATTTTTCCTTTATTTCGCTTTGATAGGATTTGATAACTTTCGTTTTTTAAGTTATCAGAAACACACCGTGAATAGTTAATGTTAAGATATCTCGAAAACCAGAAGTGAAAGCACAATTCTAAAGCCAAATACTGATTCATCATCGCAAATTACTTCGTTTGTATATTTTAATGTGTTAGTTTGTCCTTTGTTTTGTATTGGTACAACTGTGATATTAGTTAAAACTCCTTTGAAACCATTTTTAACTACTTTTTTGAAACAAACCTACTCATTTTTTAAAATCATGATTAAAACATCGTGAATATGTACTTATATCCTTATTAAAAAAATAACCAAAAAAAAAAAATTATACGTGGGTTTTTTATAACTTTGTATTTTTCTTGTATGGCCGAATATTCGTGATTTCTCTAGTTATTACCAATCCTGTAAAACGGTTATAACTACTGAGCTTTTACCTGCATGAAGTAAGTCCCGTAAGTCCGAAAGAAAGCCACAAAATGTAAAACACTGTACTCAACTAAACGGTATAGCTCCATCTCCTCAAAGTGCAACTAAAAATATGTTTGTGATTCAAGTGCGGTAAGTGAGCATAAAACTAATTTTAGTTTCAATGTGTTTTAAAATCAATCAAATATCCAACTATAAATTAATCCCAAAGTCATAAGAACTTACGCTACATATTTAAGATGCAACAGATTGATGTACGAACAGTTGCAGCCCTAGTTTGATGTGATTTCCCCAATGAACATTTGTTTGCGGTATCAGGCTATCTGTCTGTCTGTCTGTCTTAATGTGTGTGTCTAATACGATGCCAAGTAGTTATGGATTAGTGTCAAAATTTTAAATAGCAGACATAAATATTTAGCTGACAGTTGCTGCAGCTTCTATGAGTGGAAATACTCAGCAGACAAACTACTTACAGAAGAAAGATCCATTGTATCGGTTAATCCCTGCAATGTGCATCTGTTTTTTAGTTTAAGTTTTAATGACGCTGCTTTGCTATACTCACTTGATAGTAGTGGCTCATCCATGATTACTTCCATTTCCATTTCTGTACAATTCTGAATGCACTTTAGTGCAAGGACGTAGCAAGTGAAGGAGTTTTGTGGGTTCAAACTACCCGAACGAGAATAAACATCGCAAAAAATATGAAAAAAAAAAAGAATACAGGGCAACAATGATTTTATCGCATGGCAGCTGAGAGTAATTTCTGAAGGTAGGGAGTCGAATCCGAAGTCAGAATTGATCCACAAAGTCTCGATTTTGAGATTAAAAACAAACAAGAAACTTGGCTATTTTTGAGGTTAGATGCAGACAGCAAATCCTTTAATATTTTTTTTTTTTTTTTTGACATCTCAAAATCCATAGCCAAATGATATCTTAAATTTCCAATATCTCAGAAAGAGTAACACTACGTGAGGAATAAGGTCAATAAAAAAAGAATTATGCCGTAGACATTTCTCGTGTTACTTATTAACCTCAAATATCTCTGATGTGATGGGGTAATTTTGCCCTCGGTTTGGATTCTACTCGGAAAGTTCCTTAGAAATTACCCTCAGCAGCCATGTGACAATCACAACCCCATTATTGGTTGGTTTGTGTTATTTTTATTATGTTTTATAACAAAATGTGTTTGGCAACAGCGATTTACTACATGGTTATTTAGTATCTATACTAGAATTTCAAAAACCGTATTAAATGTCCTCTGTTTTATACAAGCTTATGACGGAGACTGCGATAGAATGAACAAAATTTAAAGCCTACCATGGCATGGTACTGTACTCGATTTGCCTGGACACGTATTTTTACCTGCAACTGCGTTCTTGACCTGTGTTCCAATATGACAAAAATTATGGAGTTTATGAGCTTCAACTTCATAATTTCGTTTCTTGTGGGCCAATTGTAACAATTTTTTATAATCAGGCTTCAAAAAATGTTAGTTTTATTTCATTATCTTGTATAGCATGGGAAAAATTTGGAAAAATTCTGGTAAAAGTAAAATTGAAATATGCAACTAGAAAAACACAGTTTTTTTTTACTTTATATTTCAATATGTTTCACAGGACATTGAGGACTACCGTTAAGCTATATGTATGGAAAACTAGCAAACATTATTTTTTTTTGGTTGAAAAATGCCAAAATTCTGAAACGAGTTAGAAAGGAATGTGTATATTTTTATTAGGGCGAGTCAAATTCTTTTGGCGAGCTGCGTACCCCTTGACTTTGTTCTTTGGAACATTTTAAGAATTTTTACAAAATAAACCACATTTTCCTTATACCCTTTTCACACTGGCATCGAAAACGGCTCGTTTTCGCATCATTGGTTTTGAAAACGAAATATGTACTTAGAATTTGCATTCACACTTGTACTTCTCGTTTTTGATGACAGCTGCACAACTGATGTCAGCTTTGCATTACAAAAACAATCTGAAAATTCTGAAAACAGCTATTAAAAAAATCACAAAAAATGGAAATTTTAGCTAACGTTTTAGTTGCTTTATTTATTATATTATTATTTATTTATTTCAATTTCGCTTTGATTTTTTTTTTTAAATTGAAATAGATAATGTCAAATGTGACATGTGAAAATTCACAGTTTGTTACATTCATTCACAATTTACTACATTTATTCACAATTGCAGCTGTTTTCAATGACAGTTTGGCTCGTTTTTGTAGAAAACAGCTTCTGAGATGTTTTCGTTTGACATTTAATTTGTATGGAAAACCAGCCGTTTCTGACTGGTTTTTGCCTTAAAAACGAATGATATGAAAAACGAGCCGTTTTCGATGCCAGTGTGAAAAGGGTATTACATTTTTCTTTTTTTTTTTGGATTGTATCGCCTTTTTTGGGGAAAAATTGGGAGGCTGGAAATTAATTTTAGAGGTATGGTTTCTTGGGAAAAATTTCTTAAAATGATCCAAAGAACACCGTGAGGGAATACGCAATATCGACTTTTTCGGCCCCCTACAACACGGTGCTCTTGAACAGTCGATAGGTTTTTTGAATATGTGGAGAAAATCTGTGAATGGGGTTTCATTTGTATTAGTTTAGTGGTCTGAAAAATGCAAACCCCGAAATCGTAGCTGATCATCCCCGCGAAATATCGCAAAAATACATATCCCATATAAAATAAAAAAAATTCAGAAAAAAAACGCAACAAACATATATAAAAATAGTTATTTTTAATGTATTTCGCAATGGTGAATCCGAATCCGGCCTTATAATTGCTGTATCTTATACGGTTTTTGAGATATCTTAGCCTAAACAAGACGCTATGTTTTATTGCTGTGTTTTGGAGCTATATAACAGGACGTATATCCGTAAATTCTGATGCAGAAATGGAAAGCTTTAATCAATCTTCTAAACCTAATTCAAATAATCTCGACATCTGTATTTTCTTCGGAGATATCCTAACCTCAAAAGTTAAAAAAGTGCAAAAAACGTGTTTTGTCATTATTTCAGTCTACGATATTTCAGAGAAAAATTAAGCTATTGACGTAATTTAAATGCGGTTTTAAAGAAAAAGATTGGATCTTTCAGATAATGTATCGAATTCTGCGTATGAATGTTCTGCATTATAGTTTTTTCCTTGTTTATGCTAAGATATCTCAAAAACCATATAAGATATAGCAATTTTAAGGCCGGATTTGGATTTAAAATTGCAAAACACATTAAATATAACTATTTTGATATTTGTTTGTGGCGTTTTTTTTCTGAATTTTATTTTATTTTATATGGGATATGTATTTTCGCGATATTTCGCGGGGATGATCAGCTACGATTTCGGGGTTTGCATTTTTCAGACCACTAAACTAATACAAATGAAACCCCATTCACAGATTTTCTCCACATAGCCAAAAAACCTATCGACTGTTCAAGAGCACCGTGACAAATTGACCCATCCTAATATCTATTTCTTTAACTACGAAAAAATATCTAGACCAATATGTATAAAAATGTATTAGTGGGAGGAAAAAAGAATTCTCAGTTACACAGATAATTTCTGTGAGTTTAACAAAAAGCCCTCCTCCGGAGCAAAATCCTGGCTACTTCCTTGCTTTGGTGATGGAGCAGCTTTTTTTCTGTCGATTAAATGGGTTTTCAGTTTTTTTGCTGTTTTTAGAATATTTTTTACTTTTGTTTTGTATTTAATATGGAGTATTAAACACTTTATTTGCATTTAATTTACTTCCTTGTTTACCAAACATTTAAACATAAAATCGTGAGTGACAAAGATACTAATGGCAATATATAAGGTGTCTCGAGAGCAAATCTGTATTTGATATACATATGTATGTATCAACAGAATATAAAACTTAAGCGTTTATCTTAAAAAATCTCTATTTATTATTAAAATATTTAGTTTAGGAATTTGCTTGTAATGTAAAATGTAATCTATGTAGAGTATAACGGGGCAATGTCGTGCACTCAACTTTGACATGCTCGTAAAGCCGTACATCTCAAGCGAATGCGACGAGTAAGCATCCGATCGAAAGATAACTTCATTGGTTACATCCATGTGTAACAACATTTGTGTAGCGAGAAATTGAGTTTGTGTAAGTGAGGAAATAAAAAATGTGCACGAATTACCCCACAAATTTTGAGGGGGGTAATTTCGTGCACATTACCCCCCCCCCCCAGAATTTGTGGGGTAATGTCGTGCATTGTTTTCCGAGTATAGTAAAGGTACCAAAATGTGTGAGAAATGATAGGTAGTGGTTCTATTAGAGGAGATTTAGCATTATCATGTTTTTATTCATTATTATACAAGTGTGAAGTACATAATATGTTGTGTAGAGTAGAACGGGGCAATGTCGTGTACTCAACTTTGACATGCTCTTAAAGCCGTACATCTCAAGCGAATGCAACGAGTAAGCATCCGATCGAAAGATAACTTCATTGGTTACATCCATGTGTAACAACATTTGTGTAGCGAGAAATTGTGTTTGTGTAAGTGAATGTGCACGACATTACCCCAATGGTCGTTTTAAAGTTCAACTTCGATAACTCGGTGAAGCCCAAAATTTTTTTCGAAAACCAAATACTTCTTTTCTTTGGCAGGATATTTCGTTTCAGAAAACACTTACCTGGTATATTTTCCCGCAAGGAAAATTATTTTTCTGACCCGATGAAAAAACACTTTTATCGTCCCGAAATCGTGCGTTTTGAAAAAAAGGTTACTCTGTACAGACGAACTGGTGAAAATTGCTAGTATTATATGCATAAGCTCAGTAGGTCAGCAGGTTCCTACCTTACAAACAGTTGGTAAATCATTCAAGTCCTTGGGCTAAAACAGCCAGTGCACGACATTACCCCCTGCACGACATTACCCCGTTCTACTCTATGTATTATTATTATTGTTATTATTATTACTTATTTTCTTTATTTTCGGTTAAAGCAATATTGGCAAAGTATTTCTTATAAAGATTAACAAGCATGGCGGAATTGCGCTTCTATGGCACCAAAATGTTCTCTTTTTGATTAAAATAAGCATTATGTAAAATTTGGTCCATTTCAAAGAACATTGATGCATCCGAAACCATTTTAAAAACCGAAAAGTGGTCCTGTATATTGAAAACTTTTTGTCATACACACTTTTTTCGTAAGATGCATTCTTTTTCCATACTACTGAAAAAAGGCTTGCACGGCAGCATCACTATATTATCAATAAATTTTCAACCAATATCGATTACATGAAATTTTTTACCTGTGATATTGTTCCTACACATGTGGAGATTGCCCACATATTTTTGATAATTTTTTCAGAGCTGGAGAAGTTGCTTAATTTTTATATACCTATTTGAAATAGGGATTTTTTATAATAAATAAAAAATGTTCGTCCAAAAAAAAAGAAAACATTTTATTCTTTACTAGTTGCTATATAACACAATTTTTTTGAAAGCCTTTTCAAGTTTAATTTCTTACGTTGCGCACAGTGAAAGGTGTTGCTGAAATTTGCGAATAAATCGTAGAACTTTTGACAGAAGTATGCTAGAGACTTGTAGTAAAAGTTTTTGTAAAACTAGTTCATCAGCCTTCTAGGGACAAATAGGAAAATAAGAAAATTATTTTGGCATAACCTCAAAAAATTTGTTCAAACATGGGATTTTTTTCAAAAAATCAACTCAACTAAGTATCACGGCTAGACCAGTGCTTGTTTTAAGCTCAAATTAAATCCAAACTGATTTTTCTGAGCTTTGACCTTGAATAAATTATTATGCGCTCACGATTTCGCAATGGACTTTGCAAACTTCATTTTTTCATGCATAAATAAAGTGTATTCCGGTGAAAAAATTTACTTCGAACAACGGCTAATATTACGTCTTTCTTCCTTTGTATTAAAGGTCTTTTTGGTGGTTAGTACTCGATATTATCACCGATAAGCCTCAATAGATTCACAATAAACAACAAACGAGCCACAATTTTTACAATTTATTGTGAAATAAATAAAAAAATGGGATTGAATCTCACCACATTTGAGGTTATCTTAGACCTTTCAAACTTACCATTTTTTTATACCCTACACCCAGAATATATTCACTTTGTTCTTCCGTTTGTAATGCAGAAGAGGCGTGGCAGATATAGAAAAGTATATTGTATATTCTTGATCAGCATTACGTCCTTAGTCGATATAGCCATGTCCGTCTGGCTGGGTGTACGTGGAAATACATTTTCTGAGAAAACTGAGCAAGAGAATCCAATGAAATTTAGCACAGTTGCTTCATCGCCAAAGTTAGCTCGTGAGATTGAAAATGCGCAAAATTGGTCAACACGCCTACCGCCTATACAAAAAATATATTCAAAATGTATTTTTAGGACAATTCAACCAAGATACACATAATTTCTACGAATTGTAAGAGCAAGTCTGAAAAAAAACTGCGAATTCGTACAAGAGGGCGTGGCACCTCCCATACAAGCAAAAACTTCAATACGTTTTTTGAGATAATCCAACTAAATTTTACTCAGACACTAAAAACTACAAATGCAAGCTCTGAGCAAAAACTGGGTGAAATCGGACAAGAGGGCGTGGCACCTCCCATACAAGCAGATTTCTAAAAATACTGCAGTGCAGTGTATTTAATGTTTGGTTAGGCCAAGGTTACACCCTTACTAGTTTTTTTTTTGATACGAGTTTTTTGGCAAAATGTTTCAGTTAATATGTCATACAAATTTGAGCTTAAAACATGCACTGGTCTTGCCGTGACGCCTAATTTAGTTGATTTTGATATTTTGAAGTTATGCAAAAAAAAATTTTCTTATTTTCATATTTTTCCCTAGAAGGCTGATGAATTAGCTTTGAAAGACCGTTTCCAGCATATTTCTTCCAAAAGTTCTATGATGTATTCACAAACTTAAGCCAAATCATACACTGTGTGTTGCACTTGAGAAATTTTTGCCCTATACTGAAAGTATATTTTGAGATAATCCAAACAAATTTCACTAAGGACTGTAAATGCAAGCTCTGAGAAAAAACTAGGTTAATTTGAACAAGAGGGCGTGGCATCTACCATAGTTTCAAAATGCTAAACTGAAAGCGTTTTTTGAGATAATCGATCCATATTGCACTCAAACATTAAGACCAGTAAGTGTAAGAGAGAAAAAACCAGGCATACTCGAACAAGAGTGCAAGGCGTATCCTATGCAAGCAAAATTTACGTACTTTTGCAGTGCAAGCGTCATTTGAGGTGATGAAACCAAATTTCGCACAGAAACTTGGAATGGTTAGTGCAAGATTTTCAAAATACTGCAGTGTAGGGTATTTAATGTTTGGCAAGGCCAAACGTAACACCCACTAGTTTTGTTTCAGACCAGATCAAACGAGAACGTTATGTCCAACAATTGCTAAAATACTAGTTTAATGTTAAACTTTGAGCCCACTGTGTCACTTCTTTAGAATTTTTACAGATTTTTTTCCCCCTAAGTATTAATTGGCGATTGTCGTAAACAATTTTTAAAACATGGCATCTCCAGTTTTGCTATGATACAGTATCAATTGCCCCATTCGAATGAATGTTTCGTCCAAGTTGGAGCAAGCATTATGCATTTATGCAATGTTTCGCGAGTTTTAAAATTTTTACCAATTTTTTGTTTTACTCTGAATGTCCATCTTTTGTATATTTTTTTATTGTTGTACGTTTTATAACCAAGCGGATTATGTTGGGATTTGTTGGTACACATGTAGTTCGATGCTATTTTTTTATTCCTTTATATGTATATGTACGTGTGTACATACACATGTATGCATGTTTATAAAACAATAAAAAATAGTGTAAACTATAGTATATACAAATATAACAACAAGTGGACACAAAAAATTCAACTCGGAAGCACCAAAATATCCCATTGTGTTCTAAAATGTATTGCATTGCATATGTGTGTGTGTGTGTGTGCGAGCGAGCTTGTGTTTGTATATCCCTGTGTATGGATATTTTTAGGGATTTAGTTGCATGTTTTTTCCACATGTTGTTCGTTTTTACTGTCCTTTCGAGCGTTCTCGGTGGTCATCGGCTAACGACATCACAATTGCATGTTAGTTTTTATAATAGTTTAGGGCGTGGCACTATTGGCACTATTGTAGGAGGCGGTAGCAGAGCAAGTGTTTTGGTTTAAAAATTAACGATTTTTTTAGTAAGCAAAATAGCGATGTGATGATCCTTGCCGCGCGCTGCCAGTACGTTGCGTACTTCCGATTGAATTGTTGCTTTTGTTTTGTAGATTTAGTCGCAGGTTTTTTTTTATTCCTTTTAAAAAATGGAAAAATTTAATACAATGAGCTCCTTTGTAGTATCGTGTGTGCCATCGCAGGCTTATACATATACATATGTATATGTGACGCGTCGTGGCAAAAGGAATCTTATCTTGCCAGAGTAAAATTTTCAGTACAGGACGAAACGTGA
Organism: Calliopum simillimum; assembly: GCA_951812925.1. NCBI lineage: Eukaryota > Metazoa > Arthropoda > Insecta > Diptera > Lauxaniidae > Calliopum > Calliopum simillimum. The sequence continues at coordinate 43,444 of CATOTO010000171.1, read as the reverse complement.
GCTTAGGTAAAAATTTTATGTTTTGGGGTTTTGACACCAAACGTTTCCTACACAGATCGAAGAAAAAACCACGTTCGTGAGTGTTTTAACTACGTTTCGTTGCTAATTTGGATTTAACAACGCCCCAAGCTAATATTTGTATGGAATGTTGCTAAATCACTCACAAACGTAGTTGAATCAGCAACGAAACGTAGTTAATAGCTACCAACAATGAAAATACATTGATGGTTGGAGCTTACTGTTTAGTGTTTTTGAGTAAAACAGCAATAAAAACACAAAAAACAAGGCAAAAATACACATAAATAAAAAAAGTTTTCGCTCAAAGCTTGCATCTATAGTCCTTAGAGTCTGAGTGAAATTTGGTTGGATTATCTATAAATACGTTTTTAGCATAGCGTTTTGAAGCTTTTGCATATATGGGTGGTGCCACTCCCTCTTGTCAAAGTCCGTCTAGTTTTTGCTTAGAGCGTGCACTTATAGACGTTAGTGTTTGGGTGAAATTTAGTTGGATTATCTCAAAAAAACTCTTTCATTATATAATTTTGAATCGTTTGCTCATATGGGTGGTGCCACTTTGATTGCATTGCAGTGCAAAAACCTCCTAAAGTTACATTTTTAATAAATTTTTTTTATGGGTGGTAGGCGTGTCCGTTGACTGATTTCGCTCATTTTCAATCCCTCAAGTTAACTTTTACGGCAAAGCCACTCTATCAAATTTTATCGAATTATTTTGCCTAGTTTTCCCTACAAAATATTTCCACAGATAGACAGAAAGCCTGCTAGCCAGCCAACCAGACGGACGGACATGGCAATATCGACTCAGGAGGTGACGCTGATCAAGAATATATATACTTTTCTATATGTGCCACGACTTCTTCCCTGCCTAACAAACTGAAGGACAAAGTCAATATACCCTGGGTGTAGGGTAAGTTGACAACATTGTTTGCAATATGTCGCAAACGTTTAAAAAAGATTCTTCGACAATTTATCGAAAAGCACCCGCAGCGTGATAGTAGCATTCAGCTGCACTTTTGTGCGCAGATAATTTTTTTTTCCAGTGTAACATTGTTACTTGCTTAATGCCTAGTAAGCTTTTTAGCAGCAAACTTTTAATATAATGTTCTACGTGCTTATTATATATCTAAAAATGACAGCAATTATCGGGTTTGTTAATTTATCCAGAACCAATCGGGTAAATTTTCTCCAGAACCAATGGCAACTGATTCAAATATTTTACTTGTTACAATGAACTTTGTAAAAAGCAAAAAAAAAAAAAAAGCAAAGTAAGCTTTGTCAATTTCTAAAATAACCAAAAAAAATTGCAAAATTAATAAAAATCAGTTTTCGTTGATTGTGCTTGTGCTTCACACCCCCCGGAAAGATAGGGACAACCTCGACTTGGAGTCACTGAAGATTTTTTTTTATGAGATTTTGTTCGTTTACCTCTTGAGTTGGTAACTGTAAAAATGAAAATCCCGACTCGTCCTTCTTGCAATTAAACTGAGTTTAAGTCCTTTTTTACGAGGCAAGTTTGAATTACTAATATTATAGTGACCTCGAAGTCTTGGAAGTGAAATTTTTTTGATGAGGTTTTGTTCATTTATTTGCTCAGAGTCGGAAAATAAGAAAATTAAATCGGAATAGTTCCTTACTGCGAATAAGCCGAGCTTAAGCGCCTTTTTTCTTTGTATGTTTAAACTATTAATATTAAATCGATCTCGAAATACTGGCAGTGAAAACTTTTGATGAGGATTTGTTCAATAAGTGTGGTGAAAGTAAGGTGAAAAAATTAATCAAAACAACTCCTTCTTGGGCAGAAATCGGCTTTAAGCACCCTTTTTACCCCTAAATTTTGAATAAAACATACTACTTTTAACTCGCAATAACTAAGCTCACAGTCATTTTTTTTTTTCAGATGGGTATATAGAGAAATGTTCACGGTACATACATATAAATATTTTCATCAAATGTTTTAGAAAACCAATAATTTATTGATTGATAAATCAGCGCAAAATCCTATGTTCTGTCAGAAAAATTTTTATATTTTTTATATTAAATTCATAAATTAGTTTGCTTTTGTAGACATGTACAGCACTTAACACTAGGATATGATTATCATCGCGATTGTCAGATACTTTATAACTAGTCCATATTGATAGAAGGTCGAAATGCACTGATCCAAAAGCCTTTTCGCTATAGCATCTGAGTCCGATGATGCTGTGAAATATATTTAAGTCTACAATGTTAAACTAAGTATATAAAAGGCAAAGAGGTGCATCTTAATGGTAATGCTGATATCAAAAATTTTTTTTTTTTTTTTAAATCAACATGTCTGTGACGACAGAAAAGCATACAGCAAACATAAAAGGGACTCAGATTCTATAGCGAACAGGCTTTTGGATCAGTGCATTTCGACTTTCTGTCAATATGGACTAGTTATAAGTATCTGACAATCGCGATGATAATGATATCCAAGTGTTAAGTGCTGTACATGTCTACGAAAGCAAACTAATTTATGAATTTAATATAAAAAATATAAAAATTTTTCTGACAAAACATAGGATTTTGCGCTGATTTATCAATCAATAAATTATTGGTTTTCTAAAACATTTGATGAAAATATTTATATGTATGTACCGTGAACATTTCTCTATATACCCATCTGAAAAAAAATGACTGTGAGCTTAGTTATTACGAGCTAAAATTAGTATGTTTATTCAAAATTTAGGGGCAAAAAGGGTGCTTAAAGCCGATTTCTGCCCAAGGAAGAGTTGTTTTGATTAATTTTTTCACCTTATCTCACTCAAGCAAACTTATTATTTAATATTAAGAGTTTAAACAGGCGCTTAAGCTCGGCTTACTCGCAGTAAGGAACTATTCCGATTTAATTTTCTTATTTTCCGACTCTTCGCAAATAAACGAACAAAACCTCATCAAAAAAATTTCACTTCCACGACTTCGAGGTCACTATAATATTAGTAATTCAAACTTGCCTCGTAAAAAAAGACTTAAACTCAGTTTAATTGCAAGAAGGACGAGTCGGGATTTTCGTTTTTACAGTTACCAACTCAGGAGAGGTAAACGAACAAAATCTCATAAAAAAATCTTCAGTGACTCCAAATCGAGGTTGTCCCTATCTTCCCGGGAGGTGTGGCTTGTGTTTTATGTTGAGATTTTAATTTTTTTTTTTGTGAAATACCATAGTGAGTATTTAAAATCGGGCCACTGAATCCATTGTAGATACAAATTTCGTAATGTATCTACGATGGATTCAATGATGGGCCTGAATATAAAAAATTCGCCCATTTGTAACAGTTTTATTGTTAAAATATTTCTTTTTTATTATTTACAGATGCCAAGAGATCGAGAAAATTACAGATGCAGAGGAGGAAATTAAAGATACAGAGAAAACTACCAGCCATCGGAAGAAAGCCCAATAAAAAGAGTCAATAAAAGAATCGATGAAACCAGAAAAGAATTTTCGGATTATAAAAAACTTACTATGTACTAAACAACTAAACAAAATGCAGAGGCAGTTGGAGAACTTACAGAAAAATCAGGCTCCTCCTCCTCCTACGGACCGGCAGGTCGAAATAGAGTTTGAGCTCCAAGAACTTGAAGAAAAAAAAGCCCTTGTGGAGGAGGAGAGGATGCAACTGGAAGAAGAGGCTATGCCTCAGACTATCTGAGAAGTCATACAGAAACTCTTATGAGTTGTCAAATATGGCAACTCTAATAGTGTGAATATAAATTTATTACACAAATGATTTATCAGAAGAAAACTCATAAGATTTTTTCTTGGCATTAGATTTGAATCTATTTGAAAAGAGAAGTCATATGAGTTTTCAAATTTTTTAATGTTGTTTGATAAATAAAAAATTAAAACAAATTTCAACAACATAAATGAAAAACAATAAAAATGTGACTGTCAGAAAAAAAATCAGACAGAAAAACATAAAGAAACTTTTAAAAAATTTTAATCTTAAAAAATACGTATATAAGTACGTCAATGCTAACGTCCGTATCTATCACACGACAGGGGCCTTACTCTGTAATGCGATGCGATAGGAAATGCGTTGCGAAAGCTAGATTCGGTGCGAAAAATAATTGTCACTCTGTAAATCTTTCGCATTGGAAGTAGCGTTTTCAGTGAGACATAGTTGGCAACGCTACTCCCAATGCGAAAAATTTACAGAGTGGCAACTATTTTTCGCAACGAATCTAGCTTTCGCAACGCATTTCCTATCGCATCGCATTACAGAGTAAGGCCCCAGGTTTCAGGCTCAAACAGAAAAAATTTTATTTAAAGCTTAGCATTGAAAATAAAAAAAGAAAATATTGTCAGTTTTCATTTTCGTTGACAGGAAAAAATTAAAATTAAAAATTTATTTAAAAAATTTTTTTTTCGTTTGTATTTTATTTAGCCCAGGAAAAAAGAGCTGCTGTGCGAAATAATTCCAAGTGAATTTTTTCACCGGAATTGTCTTTATTAAAGCATAATGAATAATGTGTAAAAAGTCCATTGAAGTCCATTGTGCGCATAAAAAGTTATTCAGGCTCAAAGGTCGCTAAAATCAGTATTTTGCAAATATCTCACTAACGCAAACTTTTACAGAAAATTTTTCCCCACAATTTTGAAACACAGGAAATTTCCTATGTAAAGATGTAAAAAATGTTTTTGTGTAGTTTATAGTTTAGGAGATAGCCTAATTTAAAAAGTTGTGCACAGTTTTTATGTGTAAATGCTACGTATAAATTCATATTAAAATATTTTACTTTTAAAATTGCGAATACTCTTTAACGAGGAGTCGTTCAAAAAAAAATTAAAAAACCGTTCAAAAGATAATTGGATTCTGTAAACACCGTATTAAATTTTTTTTGGAGCCACTCATGGTCTAAAGATATCCTTCAAAAACCGTTAAGGTCTCGGAAATACTGGTTTTTGAAGCATATCTCTGAAACGGTAAGTCATACGATAAAAAGCAACATCATAATTTTGTAGAGATTCACAAGATTTACAAAAAATAAGCCATATGTGTTCACATTAAAATAACCGTTTAGAAGTTATTCAATAAAAACCGGTTTTTTTCCATTTAAAGGTTTTTTTTTTAATATCTTCTAAACGGTTACTTCAATGTGTATATATATGGCTTATTGTTTGTAGATCTTGTGATTCTCTACAAAATTGATGCCGTTGATTTTAAACGTATGACTTACCGTTTCAGAGATATCCTTCAAAAACCAGTATTTCCGAGACCTTAACGGTTTTTGAAGAATATCTTTAGACCATGAGTGGCTCCAAAAAAAATTTAATACGGTGTTTACAGAATCCAATTATCTTTTGAACGGTTTTTTAATTTTTTTTGTACGACTCCTCGTTAAAGAGTATTCGCAATTTTAAAAGTAAAATATTTTAATGTGAACTTATACTTAGCATTTACATATAAAAACTATGCACAACTTTTTAAATTATGCTATCTCCTAAACTATAAACTACACAAAAACATTTTTTACATTTTTACATAGGAAATTTCCTGTGTTTCAAAATTGTGGCGAAAAATTTTTCTGTAAAAGTTTGCGTTAGTGAGATATTTGCAAATAACTGATTTTAGCGACCTCTGAGCCTGAATAACTTTTTATGCGCACAATGGACTTCAATGGACTTTTTACACATTATTCATTATGCTTTAATAAAGACAATTCCGGTGAAAAAAATTCACTTGGAATTTTTTCGCAGAAATATTCTTATTTTCCTGAGCTAATTTAGCAACGCGCGTTGTTAAAACTGCCACAAACGAACAATGTTAAAAATTTGGGTCGCCACTAAAATAACCACGTTTCTGCCACTTTTGACAATGTTGTTTCCTTTGTGTGTATATATCTCAAGATCATTTAACAAGTGAAATAATTTTAGCCGCTAAATAGCATAAAAATCTATTTTTCCAAACCTGTACCTGACTAAATTTTACTATTGCCAAACTTTTACCACAATTGTCTCGAAACTATCCTTTGTAAACTGTAAAATTTAAAACGCCAAAACTTCGCCAATTTAAGACACTTTTGAGCGCTTTTTTCTGCATTTTCTTCAGAATTTTATTATTTATTCAATGGTAACAAAAATTAAAAATTTGACCTCTGGCAAGATAAGGTCTCTTTTGTCGCGACGCGTGTCACATACATATATGTTTTTGCATTGAATAATCACATTGTATAGTAGGTATAGAAATGCGCTGAACTTAAAATTTTTAAAATTTAAAGTTGATAGAAAAAAAATTTTTTTCTAATGGAAATCAAACAGAACTGCTGGTTTTTGGATTATGCAAATGACAAAGAAATTGTTAGAATCTGCTCCAGAGCAGTTGATCTGTATTCTGACAACAGTGATTCAATGAAATTATATTTTGTAAGTGGCTTAATTTTCTATATATGTGAAACGGTGTGACGAAACTATACTTAACTTGCCGAAGTAAAATTTTTAGTACAGGCAAAATAAGGCTTTCAGTGAAAATTTCATGTTTTTGGTTTTTGCAACAAAAGTTACCATTATATAAGTTAATAAGATGGTATTTGTTTTAGTTGTATTTATAAATTTTTGTTTTCATTTTTTTCAATTTTATTTTTGAGATCAATCTCAATCAATATCAATTTCTAAACTGATTTTTTTATATGAAAAGTTATTTTTTTAAATACAAATAACTAGTTGTACTCATTATCTCAGTTTCTACGTCAAATGGCGGAGCTATACGAAAAGAAAGGTCGAAAAAAAATTTTTTTTTTCCTTAAAAATCAAAACCGATAAGCTTTCAAAATGGAGAATTTACGGCGAACTTATTTTTTTTATGGGGATCGATACTATCTAGTGTCTTAGGACATTTTGGTACATCAATTTTTCACATTTCTTGCGTTGGGCAAAAATGGGCATATTCATATTTTGATAAATAAGAAATTATTAAGAACAAATGGACATATTTTTTTTTTATATAAACAAGTACAAAAGGGCTGCGTTAATCACAAATGAGTTTAATAAACTTTTGATGAGCAATCCAAAATTGAATTGAATTGTATTGAGCTCAAATGGGCTTATTCACTTTTTTGATAAACAATCACATTATTACTTGGTATCAAGAAAATTATGGCAAAGCTGAAAATCGCACCCGAAATTGATTGGTTTGGGATTGTTTTAAGCTCAAAATCCTCTCCGTGTAGTTTTCAAACAGCTCTTTGTAAATTATGTGTGAAAGTATGGTTCACTATAGTCCAAATTTCACAAAATTCTTAAAAGCTGGCCAAAAGGCGAAATCATCTATTTACCAGACAAATTTTTTTACTCGCGGGTTTTTGGGGTCGCTGAATCTGATGTTGAATTTTTAAGAAACAAAATGGCGGTTGATTTTTATTAATATTCAGCCAAATCCAACAAAAGAAGTTACTCGCTGATTACGAATTTGAAATTAGATTTTTTAAAACAAAAAGGCGGATTCAAAATGGCGAAAAAAAATTTTAACGTTTACGTTTAATACAAAAAGTACTCCCTAACTTGTACTTGTACACTGATGTGCAAATTATCAACATCATTCGCTGTCGCTGGCGCTAGAATAAGAACAGCCAGTTTCAGCGTTTCTAATACATTTGCTAAATTCGACAACTGTGTTGCTTCTGCTGATAGTAGGATGGGTCAGTTTGTATGGAAGGAAATTTTCCTCTTCTGGCTCAGCGAAAATCGTAAAAATTGGATAATTTAGCGAAACTTTGTCAAAAAAAGAATATATTTTCATTGCCCATACTTACAAGGAAAATTTGTTTTTATACATGTGGGAACATAAAGGAACGACTTGGCAACACTGACAAAATGAACGAGACTTGAACGAAACAAACATGACGAAAAGATTTTGAATAAACGAACAAACGACAGTTAAACTCAGCCAGTTGCTGTTGAAGAGTCGAAAGAAGACGACGGTTGTCTTTGGACTTGTTAAGAAATTAAGTAAAATGAAAAACATTGAAAAGAACAGAATTAAAAGTTAGATTGATAATTTTAAATTGAAAGAAGAACTAATATGTAAATAATATTATAGAACTAATATATAAATAATATTATAAAATAATATAATAAAAACTAAAATAATTGTGTAAAAAAATATTGAGAAATTGAAAGTGCAGTGTGTTGTGTTGTTTTATTTAAAAAGAAGAAAGAAATCCTACAATTCTTACAAATATTTTTTTAAGACTAGGAAAATAAGGAATTTTCTGTGGAATAATTCGAAGTGAATTTTTTTTACCGGAATAATTTTTATGAAAAATTAAAAATAAAGTTTGAAAAGTAGGGGAGATGTGTGTACCTTGGTCCGAGTGTACCTCGGTCCGAGTGCCGGTTGTCACTCAACAGTTGCACGTGTACGATAATGTTCTTCAATGAAATTTTCCACTCATACCGGTGACTCATATTAGTAGACTTCAGACCGTCAAGCTGTACGCGTGTATAAAAAGCGACGGAAAAAGTGTTTTTTGTGTGTAAAAATTTGTTTTTGGAGTAAGCTACGAAACGTTTTGTGAGGAACTTACTTGAAATATTTCAGTTTTACAACATCAGGAAGGAAGTCTAGTTATTGTTTTAAGCTTTTAGTGTGTTTAAGATGTATTTTCATTAACATGTGTTATGGGTGTTGACAGTTTTTAAAACATGCTGTCTGTGTGTACCTTGGACCTAGCTTATTGACCAGCGAGCCTTTTTCGACGGGCAACCAGGAAACCATAATCGCCTCTCAATATAATATTATTATTATTATTTACGCGATTAATGTATTTATTTGCAACCATTTTTGTTTAATTAATTGTTTTTTACTAAATGCACTTTTTTGTGTTATAATTTATTTTTATGATTAATTTTTTTTTTTATTGAAAAAAATGTTACATTTGATTACATAATAAATGGTTCTTTCATAATTTATTACCAAAATACAATGTATTCTCTTTTATTTTTAATAGTCCAAGGTACACTTGCATGGTGTACCTTGGACCGTTTGAGATTGCAACGGAAAAAGTAATATTTCTACCCAATGGTAAGACATAGAAATATCATTGTCACGTCGTTTGATGCTGCAAGCATTGTAGAAATATAACTTAATCAAAAAACTAAAGAAACTTTTTTGGAAAATTCAGCACACTGAAAAAACTTAAAAGCGGACCAAGGTACACACATCTCCCCTATATTGCGAAATTGTGATTGCATAAAAAGGTATTCAAGGTCAAAGGTTGCAAAAATCACTTTTTTGCAAGTATCTCGCTAACGGTCACTGCTGCAAAAAAATGCGCTTGGAACTATTTAACAGAAAGTTCTTTATTTACCTAATCTTTAAAAAAAAAAAATGATAAAGTACAAATTTTCTTTGTAAATATCGGGGAATAAACTGCAACGAAAATATATACTTTCTTTGACAAAGTTTCGCTTAATTATTCGAATTTTATGATTTTCGCTGAGCCAGACCCGTAAAAACATACGACCCGTCCTAGCTGATAGTGTAGCATATCGTCGAAAAATGAATTTATTTAGTTAGAATTTTGGTTCTTAATCAAGGGTATTAGCACGCGAAATTTCCGGCTCTGGCTCGTCAGCAAGTGGGAGTGTAGTTCATAACCCTTCGAAATAGAATTTCCACTACAGATAAATTATTTAAAAAAAATTGCGTGCATACACACAAAACTCAAAATCACCGAACCACAAAAAAACTAAAGATATGGGAAAGAGAAAAAAATTATAAACGCAAAGAAAAGTTTGGCACTGAACGTATTTTTAGATTTTTGTCCACGGATGTAATGTGGCAACATTTAGGCCCACCCTACCATGGGTCAATATTCCTGAAATAAGTTTCATTATATAAGTTCATTATTGACCCCCTTTAAATAGCTAAATTTCTTTAAGGCAAGGCTCGCTTGAAATCAAAACTAATTTTGAATTTAAGATTTCATTATTTACAACAATTTATTACTTAAAAAAAAAATTCAAATAATTCATTAAAGATAATGAATACAATAATTTTATGGCTAATTTTAAATATATGGTACCAATGTATGAATTGGCAATTATGGCAAAATATTAATAAAAAATGAAAAATATTTTTAAAAAAAAAATTTTAGATTTGTTTCTTTTTGCAAAATACAAAGTAAATAAAAAAATATCAAAAGATAGCACTCACACATTTGTATATTCCAACAAGCACATTATCCCTCGATGAAAGATCTTTCAGCGTTGGTAGATGATGCTTCCAAAATTTCATGTAATGCCTAACACTTCAGATTTTGCAAATTCAACTTTTGTTTGCTTAAATCAAATTAATAGTTTGCCATTAAAAATTACAGAAAAAAAATTAAGTTTGAGACGAATAATATCATTTATGCACTGTTAAAGAAAGAAAAATTATACGCAAGCATACATTTATCGCATGCGATTTTTAATGATAGAATTTTGGCCTTGATTGCGGCTAACAGTTTCTATATACATACTTGGTGTATATGTCACAAAAGTAAATCTTGTAATTTTTCTTTCTTTAAATTCTTATTATTCACTAATTTGTAACACAATTTTCAATTATAAAACTAATATTTTTTTCGTTAAAAACTATGCAAAAAGTTGCAATACTTTACATTATTCCAAATTTTGATTTTCTGTTTTTTTTTTTCTTATAAATTTTCACCTTTTTAGTTCTTTACTCTATTTTCCCGAGACCGCAAAAAAAATTAATTTAACGATAACCGATCTTTATGTTCTTTTTTTTGTTATTTTTAAAGTTAACATTCAATTTCGATTAGCTTTAGTTATTGGAGTTTTTTAGCTAAAACTTAAACTTAACTTTTCGTGTTTTATAACGAAACACCAATCGTATGTATACCGCACTTTGATACTGAAATTCTGTATCAACGTTAATTTTGCGGTACCTGCTCGAGATCGCTATCGCTCAGCATACGGAGGTCTCTCGCTGGAAAAAGCTTTGGGACAGTTTAGGACACTTTTTATAGCTGTAGTTTCTGGTATACAGATATTGAGTATTTAGCATATGGTGCCAAACTATATTAAAAAAACGCAAAAAAGTAAAGAGCATAACAGCAAAAAACAAAGGTTTTTTTTTAATTTTTTTTCTTTACCTCTTTTGGCACCGGACAATTTATATATTCGTATATATAGGAAAAAAATGTGTGGCCTTCCAACAAATCTTAAGTTCATCGACCTAAGTGATTTCCAGGAAAAAATTAGTTTTGCCTTTTAAACTTTACTTTATTTGCTTTTGCAAGTGAATTAAAAATATGAAAAAAAAAATATCAACTTTACGAAAATCTTTCGTTTAATTTTGATTGAATTAAAAGACTTTTGACTCGATTAAAAAAATTAAGTATTAAAGATTTTTTTTTTTTTTTTGATATTAATTTAAATAAAATGAATTTTTTTTGTAGAATATTTGAAGAAAAAAAAATAAACTATAAAAAAAGTAGATTTTCGATAAAATAGTTTTAACATAATCTTGTTCTTTCTATTTTTTTTTCCACTTGCACAAGAAATTTAAAAGTTCAAAAAGAAGTATTTTTAATTAAAAATTTACTCAAGTAAAATATGCTTTAAAACTCAAACTTGGATGCACTTACGATTTTCGATCTGCACCTCACCGTGATTTGATAAGAAAGAACTTTTCTAACATTAGGAAATAGGAAATTCGGCCATTTTCCGGTTGGGAAAGGAAAAGAAAATGTAATGCATAAATATACATATTACCGACACTAACTAACAGTTTAGCGAGCACTGCGTTTTTCGTTTTTCTGCTAAAGACAGTTTGAATAAGATCGTGAATTTGCACAATCTGTAGAATTTTTATTTTTTTAATGGCAAGAAAATAAACTGAAATTAAATAAAATTTTGAGAGGCTACAAGCGCTATTACAATTCCCCCCGACCAAAATCAGATTTTGGGGAGGTACAATGCGACCCAAAAGCTGATACGCTTGAAGCCGCTTACTGGCGTATGTCTTTTGCATGGTAAGTTCCTACAAAACGACCTTGCCTGTCTTCAAGCTCATAATAGCAATTGCCTAACTTTTTCCTAATTCGCGCTTCTAAAAATGGTGGTGCTAATTTGGCACTATAACCTTTTTCAAAATTACTCTGACTGAAATTTCGTCTGTAAATTTCTTGACCTATATCGTAAGAAATCTCACGACTTTTTAAATCGTAAGCGCGTTGATTACGCTCCTGCTGTTTTTGCATGACATTTAAAGCATTATTTCTAGTAATTTCAAGAGCATCATATTTCGAGAACGCAATAGTCCTATCATCTATCATTTGTAGCTTACGTAACAATGAATACGAAGCTCCGTCTGTAACCATGTTTTGTCCAAAAGCCATAAAGTAAGGGGATGTACCCAATGACGAATGTAAGCCAGAACGTAGAGCACAGCAAATTTTGCTTAGATTTTCATCCCAGTCTTTTTGCTCAGTATTTACATACGCTCGAATAGCCGAAATGACAGAACGATTTACTCGCTCTGAGGCGTTAGCCTGCGGTGCATGAACAGCGGTATAAACATGAGCAATCCCATAACTTTGTAATAAACTATTGAACAAATTGGATTTAAATTGGGTACCATTATCGGAAACCAATGTTTCTGGTACACCAAAAGTGAGAAAAAGTTCTTCTAAATAGGTAACTATAACATCTGCTGAACATTTTTTTACAGCTAAAAGGAAAGGAAATTTGGAAAAGTGATCCATTACAATAAATATGCCTATATTTCCTCTACGGGAACGGGGATATGGGCCTAAAAAGTCAACATATAACTTTTGAAAGAAACGAACAGTTTCAGATGTTTTTCCCATGGGAGGACGTGTAATAAAATTTGGATGTTTTGTACTTTTACAAATTGAGCAGGAATTTACGTAGCCTTTTACATCAGCTGCTAACCCCGGCCAAAAGTAATAACGTCGCACTTTTTGGAGCGTTTTGTTAATACCGCCATGTGCTGACAAAGGGTTGTCATGTGCTTTTTGTAAAATTTCGGTCACCATTTCCTTAGGAATCCATAATTTCCATGCCAGATCATCATGCATTGACTCTCCGTTGTAATGTTCCGTGCGTTTAAAAAGGTATTCGTCAATTACTTTCAAATCAGGCAACTTATCAGCATTTTCTTTTACTTGCAAAATCAGCTTTTTATATTCAAATGAAGAAAAGTGTTTGGAGTTTAAGTCAACGAAATTGCTGCTGTCCATTTCCAATGCTGATAAATCCTCAGTATTTACTCTGGATAAAGCATCCGGAACAATATTATGCGAACCTTTCCTATGCTCAATTGTAAAACTAAAGCCTTGTAATTTCAAGGCCCATCTGGCTAAGCGAGAGTTCAAGTCAGTTTGTGACATTAGCCACTTTAAGGACGCGTGATCGGTGATCACTGTAAATTCATGCCCTTCTACATAGGCGCGAAATTTTTTTATACTTAACAGGGCCGCCAAACATTCTTGTTCCGTAACTGAATAATTTCTTTGGGCCTGATTCAGTTTTTTCGACATGAAAGCAATCGGTACGTCTTCACCGTCAATATTCTTTTGCATTAAGACACTTCCAATTCCTGTCTTACTTGCATCGCAATGTATATAAAATGGTTCAGAAAAATTGGGACTATGGAGTACTGGAGCTGTGGTCATTATAGATTTTATCTCTGTAAAAGCTCGTTGAGCAAATTCATTCCATTCAAATTTTCTTTTTGTTTTTAGCAAATCCGTCAAAGGAGTGGTTACCGATGCATAATTTTTAATAAATTTTCGGTACCAGCCTGACATTCCAAGAAATCTTCTAAGTTGTTTTATTGAGCGTGGAACCGGAAAATCGGCAATAGCGGATATTTTTTCAGGGTCAGTGCGAATGACTCCATGTCCTACCAGGTGTCCTAGATATTTCACCTCTTCAACGCAAAAATGGCTTTTTCCTACATTTAGTGTTAATCCTGACTTACGAAATTGTTTTGCGACCTCTCCTAAAACTTCTAAGTGACGCTCAAAACTTTCCGAAATCACCAATAGATCATCCAAGTATATAAACACTTCTCTACGCAGGTGTGCAGGGATCACTTTGTCCATTAGCCTTGACATAGTTTGTGGCGCGTTGCACAAACCAAACGGCATAACTGTGAACTGGTACAAAGGTTTTCCGGGGATGGTGAATGCGGTTTTGTCGCGGGAATCAGGGTGCAGCGGAATTTGCCAAAACGCGTCTTTAAGGTCAAGGCTAGAAATAAATTCGGCTTTAGGAAGCCTACTCAAAATGCCGTCAATATTGGGCAGCGGATAGGCATCCTTGATTGTGACTTCATTGACTTTTCGACTGTCCAAACATAATCTTACTTTTCCAGGCTTACGAACCAATACTACTGGTGAAGACCAAGGGCCATCCGATTCTTCAATAACTCCTAATTGCAACATTCTATCCAATTCTTCATAAATTAACTTCTCCATAGCCGGAGAAACAGGGAAGTGCCTCTGCTTTATCGGCTTGGCATTACCCACATCAATTACATGGGACAGAACGTTTGTTTTGCCAAGTCCCTCTTTTGCAAATGAAGGAAATAAATTGAGAACCTCATTAAGTTGTTGCAACTGTACAACAGAAAGTTGTTTTGAAACATCTACACTAGAAACGGAAGGGCAAATCTCACTAATGTTTTCTAAGCCGGAGGGTACAAGATCGAATAACCGCCAAAAATCTATTCCGAGGTATAGGTTTTGTGACAGTGATGGTACTAAAAAAATTGTTAATTGTTTTGAATTTCCACGAAACTTTATTTCAGCTTCAACGAAACCAACAATGTTTTGTGAATTACCATCGGCTGTTCGAACACATGATTTAATTTTTTTGAAAGTAGTATCTGAGTCTATAAAATCACGAGCGGCTTGACCACCAAGGCAACTAATAGAAGCTCCGGAGTCTAATAAGCCTGACATGTTTTTGCCTAATAGGAAAACTTGCACATAAGGACGAATATCTTGAGATTTTTCAAAAATAGAACATAGAAATTTTTGTTGGTTTAAATGAACTTTTTTCCAAAAAGACTGCATACGTTTAGCAGAACGACTAATTTTCTTTTTAAATTTAAAATTATCAAGAATATAATGACTTTTCTCAAGATGATTTTGAACACGCTTATGAAAAGGAATAATTGGGAATTGTGGATCTTTAATATGATCTTTAATTTTTGAGTCTTTTGTAAAGATCTCAGGTTTTTCGTTACAAATTAAATTTAATGTTGTTTTCGTGCACTTTTTGGTGCACTCATTTTGAAGTTTTTTGCTTCCATACAGTTTTTACAGTTGGGTTTGTAAGTATTCGGTAAACCACAACCATAACAAAAGACTTTTTTTTCTGAAAGGCAATCTTGATAGCGATGACCAGATTTCTGACAATTCCAGCATTCTAAATTAAGAGCAGCGATGTCCATATTATCGCAATCTTCATGGTCAGTGTCTACCATATCTATCTCTGAAATGTGCTTTCTTGAAAAATTTTGTCTAGAAACAGTATAATTTTTCTGCATTTCCTGCAAAAAAAATTCCCTCCTTCGCACAATATCTCTTAATTGCGAAACCGAAGTAATTGATACATTTAATAATTCATGTTGCGTCTCTGGTAGAAGGTTTCTCCTCAAAATTTCCACCATAACTTTTTCTGGCAAAGATTCAGAAAGACGATCAGTAAGATCAACAACTGATTCGAAAAACGTATCGAAACTTTCACCTTGCTTTTGCTTGCGATCACGTATCACTTCACGCAAATCAATATCGGTTCTGAAATCTTTAAATTGGGTACGTAAGGCTCTGGATAAATCTATCCAGTTAATATGCCGAACAACTTTATGATGACGCCAAAACCAGTCGTTGGCTTTTCCTTCAAATAATGTGCTTATGTTGTGACACAAAAGCTCAAAATTACCATTTAAAGTTTGGTGTGTTAAGGCCTCGACGCGATAAATAAAATTTTCTACAGGCATTCCTTTTGCATTGCCACTAAATTTTAGATTCCAATTTGATATTATGTGACCAATTTTACTTTGTTGAAACTGAAAGTCAGTGCTAGGTCCTGTACGAGTATTAGAGTTTGTAGTAGTTTGATTTTGAACCGAATTTGAATCCGAAGTCAAACCTAAAAGTTGATCGACTGTTTGCTCTTCTATTGGAAACAAATCTGCATTATTAGAACGATCTATTCCACTAGCATTTGCTCGAGTACTGTTTAAAACCGACTGAGTCTCCAACCTCCTTAAGCCCTCCGCTAAACTTGATTCTATAAATTTTGACAAATTTTGATTCAAGTTTGCATACAATTCCTCCTGCTGTGCTTTCAGCGATCTATCTACTATTTCTTTTATCATTTCTAGCAGTAGATTCCATGACGGAATGGGAAAGTCTCCTATTGTGCTCACTACTCACTTCGTGTGTTTTTATTTGAGAATCAGGCGCGTTAATATTGATTTCACAGACAGGACAACCGGGATTCCTACGTAATTCTCTAGTTAAACACGATTTATGAAATGAATGGTTACATTTAGTCAAAACCGATTGACTTTTGTCACTGATATAATTCTTGCACACGTTGCAAACACCAGTAATCCCGAATGAAAAATTACGATCATCTTTGTTTGACGCAAACATTTAAAAAAAATGACGTAAAAAAAAAAAATATAATAATAAATATAATAATAAAAATTAATGGTATATACTCGTAGTATATAGATTTGTCTAAACTTGAAAATATATAGCAAATGTAGAAAAAAAATTTGAGATATAGCGAAATAAAATTAAGTGTTTTGATTCCTTTGCGTAACCTGCCGAAAAGAAATTTATTTTTTTCCTAAATGTAAACGTTCAATACCAAAAAAAAATGTGATACGAAAATCTGAATTTTGTCATTTTGGTTAAAACTTGCAGTTATGCATATTAAACCACAAACAACATTAGCTCTAATTCCAAAAGATAAAATAACAACGATTATTACTTTATTGGGTTCATTTAAATTCCACAATTAAAATAATGAAAACTGAATCTAATATTTATATTGAATAGCAATCATCACTTGCGGGCAAATTGAAAATCGTTTAACAAACTCTACAATCTGCATTCCGAACAAGAGAAGTTTGCTTTCACTTTTAATGAAAATTTTCGGAAAATTTTCTCAGTATCAATATGCCGGTTAAATGCCTCGAAACACTAAACATTCAAAGATTTACATTCCAATGCAACTGATCAAAAAAAGAAAATTATGATAATTTGAAAGAGAAAGAAATTAGGTAGATGGTGTTTGGTTCATCGAGCCAAATTGCAGTCGGGGCTAACGAAAAAAAAATGGTAGTCAATTTATTATTATTTATGACACAAATATTTAACCGAATTTCGGCCTTGGGCCCCACGTTGGGCGCCATTTTAATAATTATCTCTGTAGCATATCGTCGAAAAATGAATTTATTTAGTTAGAATTTTGGTTCTTAATCAAGGGTATTAGCACGCGAAATTTCCGGCTCTGGCTCGTCAGCAAGTGGGAGTGTAGTTCATAACCCTTCGAAATAGAATTTCCACTACAGATAAATTATTTAAAAAAAATTGCGTGCATACACACAAAACTCAAAATCACCGAACCACAAAAAAACTAAAGATATGGGAAAGAGAAAAAAATTATAAACGCAAAGAAAAGTTTGGCACTGAACGTATTTTTAGATTTTTGTCCACGGATGTAATGTGGCAACATTTAGGCCCACCCTACCATGGGTCAATATTCCTGAAATAAGTTTCATTATATAAGTTCATTATTGACCCCCTTTAAATAGCTAAATTTCTTTAAGGCAAGGCTCGCTTGAAATCAAAACTAATTTTGAATTTAAGATTTCATTATTTACAACAATTTATTACTTAAAAAAAAAATTCAAATAATTCATTAAAGATAATGAATACAATAATTTTATGGCTAATTTTAAATATATGGTACCAATGTATGAATTGGCAATTATGGCAAAATATTAATAAAAAATGAAAAATATTTTTAAAAAAAAAATTTTAGATTTGTTTCTTTTTGCAAAATACAAAGTAAATAAAAAAATATCAAAAGATAGCACTCACACATTTGTATATTCCAACAAGCACATTATCCCTCGATGAAAGATCTTTCAGCGTTGGTAGATGATGCTTCCAAAATTTCATGTAATGCCTAACACTTCAGATTTTGCAAATTCAACTTTTGTTTGCTTAAATCAAATTAATAGTTTGCCATTAAAAATTACAGAAAAAAAATTAAGTTTGAGACGAATAATATCATTTATGCACTGTTAAAGAAAGAAAAATTATACGCAAGCATACATTTATCGCATGCGATTTTTAATGATAGAATTTTGGCCTTGATTGCGGCTAACAGTTTCTATATACATACTTGGTGTATATGTCACAAAAGTAAATCTTGTAATTTTTCTTTCTTTAAATTCTTATTATTCACTAATTTGTAACACAATTTTCAATTATAAAACTAATATTTTTTTCGTTAAAAACTATGCAAAAAGTTGCAATACTTTACATTATTCCAAATTTTGATTTTCTGTTTTTTTTTTTCTTATAAATTTTCACCTTTTTAGTTCTTTACTCTATTTTCCCGAGACCGCAAAAAAAATTAATTTAACGATAACCGATCTTTATGTTCTTTTTTTTGTTATTTTTAAAGTTAACATTCAATTTCGATTAGCTTTAGTTATTGGAGTTTTTTAGCTAAAACTTAAACTTAACTTTTCGTGTTTTATAACGAAACACCAATCGTATGTATACCGCACTTTGATACTGAAATTCTGTATCAACGTTAATTTTGCGGTACCTGCTCGAGATCGCTATCGCTCAGCATACGGAGGTCTCTCGCTGGAAAAAGCTTTGGGACAGTTTAGGACACTTTTTATAGCTGTAGTTTCTGGTATACAGATATTGAGTATTTAGCATATGGTGCCAAACTATATTAAAAAAACGCAAAAAAGTAAAGAGCATAACAGCAAAAAACAAAGGTTTTTTTTTAATTTTTTTTCTTTACCTCTTTTGGCACCGGACAATTTATATATTCGTATATATAGGAAAAAAATGTGTGGCCTTCCAACAAATCTTAAGTTCATCGACCTAAGTGATTTCCAGGAAAAAATTAGTTTTGCCTTTTAAACTTTACTTTATTTGCTTTTGCAAGTGAATTAAAAATATGAAAAAAAAAATATCAACTTTACGAAAATCTTTCGTTTAATTTTGATTGAATTAAAAGACTTTTGACTCGATTAAAAAAATTAAGTATTAAAGATTTTTTTTTTTTTTTTGATATTAATTTAAATAAAATGAATTTTTTTTGTAGAATATTTGAAGAAAAAAAAATAAACTATAAAAAAAGTAGATTTTCGATAAAATAGTTTTAACATAATCTTGTTCTTTCTATTTTTTTTTCCACTTGCACAAGAAATTTAAAAGTTCAAAAAGAAGTATTTTTAATTAAAAATTTACTCAAGTAAAATATGCTTTAAAACTCAAACTTGGATGCACTTACGATTTTCGATCTGCACCTCACCGTGATTTGATAAGAAAGAACTTTTCTAACATTAGGAAATAGGAAATTCGGCCATTTTCCGGTTGGGAAAGGAAAAGAAAATGTAATGCATAAATATACATATTACCGACACTAACTAACAGTTTAGCGAGCACTGCGTTTTTCGTTTTTCTGCTAAAGACAGTTTGAATAAGATCGTGAATTTGCACAATCTGTAGAATTTTTATTTTTTTAATGGCAAGAAAATAAACTGAAATTAAATAAAATTTTGAGAGGCTACAAGCGCTATTACAATAGTGTCTTAATTTTTTGGTTTATTGGTACTTGGTGATACATTGAAACAATTAGGACAGACATTATCAGAAGACGCAGAAATACATCTAGCATCGTTTGTTTCCTTTCGCGACAAAAATCGTAGCGGAGTTTTTCAATTAACTTGTTGCAGGAGCTCTGCGCTTCTTGGGGCATCACAGCAATCGGAATAAGTGAATATAGAATTATTTCAGGGCCATGAATGAGAATTTTGTGTACAATTGTTAATATATATTTCATTATCACTTAAAATCGTTTGTAAGATTACACGAAAACATTCAATAATCTCTCGGTCTATCCCAGTTATCGAAGCAGATAAAGCTTAATTTTGGGAAAACCGCCTAGTAGTGTTACCACCGTATGTTCTGCCATAGCCTTGCTTAGGTTGATCTACTAAGAGCCCCATTTGTATTCGGAAAGGGGTTTGTATTTTATTTTTTTTTTTCGTTCTTCAACTTCTTTTTTCTTATGACTGGCTCGAGCCTGCCACTTTTTTACATCGTAATTTATAAGAAACGTGTAGAAGACACTCAAAGAAACGAATTCATACTTATAAAATTGGCATACCAAACTGCAAATGTAATTAGGATTTTATCAATTTAGTTGAATTGACTCGAAGTGCAAAGGCAAAGGTGGCATCGTTGTGCTAAAGTTGTATCAGTTACCGAATTACAAACTTTTCCGTCAATCATTGTCAGAGCTAATGAAAACTTTACCTGCACTTTCTTTCCATTTATAGTACTTTCGAAATTTTTAAGTTTTTTTTTTTTCTTGTTCCGTAATATTATCAACTGCCTTCTTTCTGAGTTCTACTGCCTCATGCTCAAACTCTATTTTCAGTGGTCGGCAGAATCTAGGAGATGAGGGCCGCAGACTTTTCCAAATTAAAATTTGTTCGTTAGTTTCTTTTACACAAGTTGTAAAAGCACAAGAGAGGTGAAAAATATGTGCTCCTCAGTTTTACGTCCACCATCATTTTCAAATTTTTGCTTAAACTTACTTTGACCTGAAGTTCCATCGAAGCCCCATTTACAAATCAGAATAATTTGATTAACTTTATCAGTAGCTTAATTTTCTAAAGCGTCTGAATGTTTCAAAGGAATACGTTGAACTGTGTGATTCAATAGAGCTTGCAAATTGACTTCGGCAAAAAAAAGTTTTGGTTAATCAACATTGCTAAAGCTGCTTCACCAGAAAATGGTACATCGTGTGATTGGTTGACGAGGGGGTTTTTTTTTGAAACTTTTGATGGACTCCTCAGAGCAACGCTTTCGACTACTTTAGCTGCGTCTAATTTTCCCTGAGCAATTAAGTTCACTTGTGTGTCATAGCCAATCATGCCGAATTTTTTCAGTTCTTCTTCGTTTTGTCCTGCACCTAGATTCTGCGAAATTTACAAAGGGTCGTCCATAATTCTCTGAGTTTACGGCCTTTGGTTGAAAAACGGATGTGCATTCAATAAAATACTCTGTATCTAAGCCAGGTGGCGTTCTGTTTCAAAAATCTATCCTCAAATCTATGGGCATCTTGCCATTTTTGCTTCATTTAAGAGAGTAGCGTTTTCGTTGTCGGCTTAGTACCCTACAACTATAATAACAGAAAACATCAAATGAAAACAAACAGACGAAGAACAAGAAATAATACAACTGAAGATGATAGGCGTATTGAAAATCATTACAGACAAAAAGTTAAACAAATTAGTCCAGAACAAAAAAAAGAAATTGCAAAAAAACTTAAAATTGAAAACACTATGCAACAAATGAGTAAAAATTTTTTCTCCAGGGAATGCCATTATTCATTTTATATGTAAAATGGGCTGCTGATTCCGAAAATTGCATTATTTTGTTTTATTTCGTGTCGTTTTCGAGATATCGGTCATTTTCGGTTTTTGGACCAAAAAAAAAGATAGTTCCATTTAAATACAAATATCTCAAGAACCAATGTTTGTATTCAAACGTATTATATCTTCTCTTCTTATACGAGCTAAAATTGTATGTTTGTTTGTTTTTTTGTACTCAATATTTTTTTCTCGAAAACGGTTACAGCGATTTAAATGAAACTTGGAATAGTGTTAGATATTAGCATACAATGAAGAATGAGCTAGGTTTGAACTTTCCAAATGCTCACCAGAGGGCGTGGCACCGCCCTAAATTTTAAATTTGATTTAGTCACAACTCGCAAACCATGCAAGGTATTTGAATGAAATTTAGTGAGCGGGTACGACTTAGTAATACCTTGTAACAGACAAAAAGTGGGCGGGATCGAAGAAGTGCCACGCCCACTTTTCAGCCCTTGAAAATTTTGATTCAATATTACTCGAAAACGACTCCAACAATTTTAATGAAAATTTAGGAGATGTTACCTCTGTAAACAAGGATTAATATGTGATACGCCGTTATATTAGGAAAACTCGTTGAATGGCGTGGCACCTCCCACAAAAATATGAAACGGTATAAAAAGAAAACTAATAAAGCAAACATTCTGAAATTAACTGTAAGGTACGCAATTGCTAAAAGACATCTCTGTTATGAAAGTGGGCGAAATATCGCCATTGCGCGTGGAACCTCCCATACATGCAAAATACGTTAAATGCTATTTCTCGCAAATGCTACATGATATTTTAATGAAATTTGGTGTGTAGATACTGCTTATTAATGACTTGTAATAACCGAAAAGTGGGCGGTGTCAAGGAAGTACCACGCCTCCTTTTTAACCACTGAAAATTTTGATTCAATATTACTTGAAAACGACTCCAATAATTTTAATGAAAATTTAGGAGATGTTACCACTGCAAACAAGGATTAACATGTGATATGTCGTTGCATTGGGAAAATTCGTTGAAGGGCGTGGCACCGCCCACAAAAATATAATACGCTATAAATAGAAAACTAAAAAAGCAATCTTTCTGAATTTAAATGTAGGGAGCCTACTTGCTATTTGGCACCTACGACCTGAAAGTGGGCAAAATATCGCCGGTACGCGCGGAACCTCCCATACAAGAAAAACACATCAAATGCTATTTCTCGCAAATGGTACAACATATTTTAATGAAATTCGGTGCAGTTTTATGTACTTTTTGGCGCTGAATCGATCTTCATCAGCAGAACTGTCATTATACCTGCAGGATTTTGAAATATCTTTGCTTGAAATTGAAGAAAACGCTTTGTTCAGTCTCATAGTGTACCTACAAAAAAAGGTGAAATTCTTTTTTATTAATAGCATCGAATTGCCGCACTCTTCCTTATCAAAATATCCTTTCAGATTTTTTCAATAGGACTCTTATTTTTCGAGTTTTGATCCTTTGGAGATAAGATATTTCAGCCCCCATACAAAAGTTGAAATATTTTAGGGCATTCTATTTGAGTTTTTGATATTTTTCTATACCATTCGATTCTTTCCAAGTTCTTTCTTATTATTATTTTCATCGGTTTATTTATCATTTTGAAAGCATGACTATTAGAGGTGAAAAGGTACAAGTTTCATAACAAAAAATAGCTATGAATAAAAACATCGACTAAAATAATAAGACCAGATTGTTGACCGAGCAGGGATCGGTCTCCAGGTACTGTCATATTAAAGGTAATTAAATTATCTACAAATGATTTTCACATCACTTTTTGGTTGGTTTGTTAGTTTCGGCGAAATAAATTGTATTCTAAAAAAAATTTTTTTTTTTCGAAAAAATTAACAAAAAATCAAAATCAACTGCAGATTTATACGAGAAGAAATAACTTTTTTATAATTTTTTTTGTTTTTGTATTATAGACTATATATTTGTAAAGAAAATAAGATACCATTTAAAAAAATTGATGGAAAAATGCAAAAGTTGTATACAATTCATTGAAAAGTTACCAAAATGCGTTTTTCCCTATTTTTTTAGTTTTTTTTGTAATAATCTGTTCGATAATTAAAACTTTTTGTAAAACACATGAGAAAATCCAAAAAATTCTTAAAGTAGGCGTTAAAAAAAATACCCGTGTCTCGTCGTTTTTCTCCAGCACGTCAGATTTTTTTTTAATCGATTTTTGAAGTTTTTAATCCACTGTACATGAAAAATACCAAAATAGCGCGTTCTTGTGTTAAATCGATGAATTTAACCATATGATCCTTACATTTGAGGTGTATTATGTGTTCAGTAAACTTATGCGGGATATTACGAGGAATATTTTTGTAGACAATTTTAACCCTCTAAAACCTAAATGGGGGGGGGTCATTTTGACCTAAATGTGGGGGGGTCAAAATGACCCACTATAATGCGATTTTCGGAATCAGCAGCCCATTTTACATATGAAATGGATAGTGGCATTCACTGGGAGATTTGGCTGTTGCATAGTGAAATCAATTCAAATATAACCACGACGAAATAATAAAAAATTATTATTTAAAAAAGCATTACGAAAAAAATGAAGACGATGAAAAGATAGAATTCACTACAATATGTAATGAAATCGAAAACTTTAAAGAAATTAACAAAAAAATTTCAAATGCAACTGTAGGGGGGAATTGTGTAATTATGGAGACAAGTGTATAATCAGTGGCGGATCCAAGGGGGGGCGATGGGGGCGATCGGCCCCCCTCTCAAACCAAGTGATTACATTTTTTTTTAACCCTTTCGGAACTTTTTCTTTCCTTTTTACTTTAAAAATCGTTGCTGTCCATTTTCTTACCACTAAGAGCCATCTTAACAATAATTGAAAATAATTTTTAAAAATTTTTGCTTCAAAAGTGGTTTTTGGGAGTTATGCCATATGGCGTGAAATGTACTCAAAGGTAATAAAAGTAGCGAAAAGTGGGGTAAAGTGGGACATTTTTTTTCGAAGCTCCATGAAATGAACAAAACTTCTTATTTTTTCATGTTTCAACTTCCTATAATAAAAAAAATTAAATAAGCTATATTTTTGCCGAAGAAACGAACCGAAAATATGGATTTTCTGTTGAGTACGACGCTGTGAGCGAGGATGCCCAAAATGGCAAAAAATAAAAATCGTGGGGTAAAGTGGGAAACTTTCAAAACTCATAAAAACTAATACAAATGTTGGAAAAATGTTCTAATATCTTTATTGTAAGTCAAAAAAGGTTCAAGGAACACGCCCATAGGAGTAAATATGAAAAGAAATAA
This sequence comes from Calliopum simillimum, assembly GCA_951812925.1. Taxonomy (NCBI): domain Eukaryota; kingdom Metazoa; phylum Arthropoda; class Insecta; order Diptera; family Lauxaniidae; genus Calliopum; species Calliopum simillimum. Next base: position 18,431 of record CATOTO010000171.1, on the reverse strand, counting down.
TGATTTTGCTGGAAAAAAATGTATGAAAAAATGTGTGATGTTATTGTATCTGGTCATGATTTCGGGCATGAGTTCCATGCAAATGGTGCAAAAATCATGATCTTCATCATAGCTAGAACTTATTTGTTTCTTCTTTGACGCTTTCTTTGCTGGTGCTGCTTTTTTGCTACTGGTACTCTGTTTTTTGTTATTCGTTTCCCTCTTTCTTCCGTTTATTTGCTAAATGTTTCTCAGCTGCATTTTGCAACTCGCTTAGCTTTTCCGGAGTGGTTACTAACAATATAAATGTACAACACTTATTTGGATCATGAGATAGTAGTAAAATGTGAGCTTCATTCTTTCACTCTATGAGTTACACGAAATCCTTTCGCGTTATCAAAATTAAGACTACAAAGAATATTTTTGTGTACTTACAATCGGTTTATCTTCAGAAACAGTAAAAATATCGATGCTTACAAGTATCAAAATGAAATTTCAAAATCACTTAAAAACTTTACATGATTCCAGAGAAGACAAAAATACGTATCCACGCATCGCTATACCATAAATATTTGCTGACGGTCATTGCTAGTACATGTCCGAAGCGCATGACAGCTATACTTTGCTAGTTTGTCCGAAAAGGGGCAATTCCCACTTTACCCCACTTCCCACTTTACCACACTTACCCCTACCAAAAATTACATTTAAATTTTTAATATAATTCTAATGATTTTATGCTTATATATCATATCAAATCATATCATATTAAGGATTTTCTAGTAAAAAAATTTTAAAAAGCTATTTTGCCATATTATAGGTTGAGGCCGAATAAGAAATACCCTACACCTAATCCTAGAAGAGCAAACAATTTAGATTTTTTTTATTATTTTGAGCCTGGAGCGCTCCATGGTTTCTATATTCATTACATATTAATCGGACTTTAAAGGGTTTTTTGAAATTATGGGTGTGCAACCTCATTCCGATCCAATAAATTATCTTTTGCATCTAAGTTTTCCCCAAATAAATCGTTATGAGCATCCAAATTGATTATTATTATTCTAAAAGCTATGAATTTCATCACGATCTAAAAAATATTTTGTACATCCTCTTTCCCAATCAGAAAAGCTCTAGATTGTATAAAGATTTCGTCTTTGCAGTGGAATTAGAAACCCGGAACCTGGGTACTTAATTCTGCGTCTGATCACTGTAGCGTAAGTACACAGCATATGCTCTGCTTCTTCCAAGTCCTCTTGACATCGTTGTTTACCGAGCCCATCTTTTTGGGTAGTAAATAAGTACTTATATAGTGTCCTGACATTTTGGGTATTCCTTAAAACGTGTAAAAGCATCGAAAGCCTCGTAAACTCGTAAAACTGTCAAAGTTCGTATAGATTTTGACAACTACTACGAGTTTGCAGGGTTCTTGAGGCTTTTACACGTTTTAAGGGATACCTTCATCATTTCAGTGTAGATTTTTATATTTTTTCTACTGATGTATAAAATTGCTTCCATCATACTAAAATCCTTTCGTCTGCTGCAGGCAAGAACTTTTCTTGGGGTTCTCACTAGATGATAAGGTTTTTTCCCCCCATTTCCGAATTAAGTTATTTTTAAAGGTGTTGTTCACTTCGCATAAGGTTTCTGGAAGTATATTATGCCCATCTCTTGGCTAAAGTAAGGTTACGTTAGGGTGGCAGCAATAATGCCACATATATATCGCAGGGGTCCATAGTGATACCACTAACTCTTTTATTAAAATTATATGTAAAGATTTTAAGAACATTCTGTCATTATCTACAAAAGTAGTCAATCGGCCCCCCCTCTTGACTGTGCTGGATCCGCCACTGTGTATAATATTTTTTTAAATAATTTAAAACGACTACGAAAAATTGTTTTATTAATTTTTTTCGTAATGCTTTTTTAAATAATTATTTTTTTATTATTTCAAAATTATAAGATTTGTAATATTTTAATTTTTAAAATATGAATTGTTTGTAAAACTTCTTTTATTTTATATACGTGTCCAACAAATTATATAAATGTTGCAAGAAATTGAATATTTTAATAAATAAAACTGTTTATTATTTATTTATTAATGGTTTCTAAAAAGCTATGCATAAGCAATTCCTATTTAAATTAAAATATCGTTTTCAATTATTATGTTAAGATCCTTGAAGATTTTGGATTTAAATGGGTTTTGACGATATGAAACATAAATCCAACCGAGTAATCTTGAATACCTCATGCACTTTCTAAAACTATCAAAAATAATTAACTAGGTAATAAGAAACAACTCATTAGAAACTAATGACACAGTTAGTAGAAACAAACTCTTATATTAACCTATTTTGGAAAGTGAATATTCACTTTTTAGCAATTTAAAATTTCAACACCTACATAAGTTATTTATATTTTTAGACCTATCTATTTTTTCTATGTTAATTTTACTTGAAAAATCCCATATGTGCATATCAATATATGAAAGTAAAATTATAAAGACTTACAATCAAAACCAACAATATGTGTATGGAATAAAACTGCTTACTTAGTATGCTAAAAGAAAACACTTACAATTCATTTCGATTATGAATAATAAACAAATGCTTGTAGGCATCGCATCGTTCAATTGATCAGCTCCATCCAATTCAAATAATTGAAGACATCAACGGTGAATGTCAAAATATGATTCAATTATAATTCAATTGAAGTGAGTGAGTACCCGCATACGATATTCGTTATGATACTCAATATTTATGCGAAAATTTATGTTTATTTGAATAGACATCTTTATTTATTTATTACGGGGTATGATTGCCAATTCGCAATTCATATGAGGGTGCTAATATAAAAAATACTTACTCTTCATATGTTCAAAGTCTTTTCGTTCGTCAGTCCGTTCGTTTGTCGGTCTGTCTGGTCCCTGAACCAATTATTGTCATATCTGACTTAAATGTCAACTTTTAGCATGTCAACCAACCAACCAGTTGTTTGACAGTGAGTATCATATGTACATATGTTGAAATTGTTTTGTTTTTTGGTGTCATTGTTGTGTTGCTGTGCTGCGAATATTTATCTGACATCTGATTTCCACTTGTCAGATGACATTTACTGTTGCCAAGAATAAATTTATTTCGATCTTCTATGTATGCTTGGCATTACTTTCCGCACGAGTCGATTTTCATTTCCTTTGAATTGTTTTCTTTTTTCGTTCTTTCTAACGTTGCTTTTAGTTGTAACTTCACTTAAAATTGAAAGAATAAAACAAGTAGTAAATTGAAAATAAAAAGGAAATATTGCTACCCCTTGAGACCATCCATGCTGCTGCCAAGAGTAAAAGCAAAATGGAAAAGTGTGGGAAACCCAGAAAACGCAACAACTCGCAAAGGGTGAATTTCATATTCATTCATATCAGAGTCCTGCACACACTGACTGACACTGCCTATGCAACTGCTATTGGCAGCATGTACAACGGGGCACATATGGGCAATTATTTAGTCCTTTAGTGCTGCTGGGAGTTGTTGCTATTGATTTGTTTAAGTGCACTGAAATATTTATTTTTCTTTTTGTTCTAACTGGCGTTATAGAACTCTTGGGAAGAGCTTACAAAGCTCAAACAACATTTTTTTTTTTTATAAATACAATAATAACGCCAAATGAAATATCGCCAAAAAAATTAAGCCCAAAACATAAAATGATGTAATATCGCCCAAAACAAAAACGAAATTATATAAAAAAAGTTTGAGCGATAATCATTTGGGAAAAGGTTTGGAGATAGATTGATCACACTCTTCGGAAACCATGCAGCGAAGTTTGTCGCCAGGCTCTTGAGTGGAATCCACAAGGCAGTAGAGGACGTGGCAGACCCAAAACCAACTGAAAAGGTCGCTGGAAAAGGAAATACAACAATCGGGAAAGTCGTGGCAAGAGATCAAAGTCATCGCAAGGGATCGCAACAAATAGAGACGTTTCATATTGACCCTATGCTCTTCCTAGGGGTTAAAGGAGAATACATACGTTTGGGAAATAAAGCCCAAATTTTGGGCGTTCGTTTTTTTGCGTTATTTCGTTAAAAAGAAAAACGAAATAACGCCCAAACTATTTTCATATAAATTTGGACTATAATCCTTCTGGAAATCACGCCCAAAATTTATTTATATGAAAATAATTTGGGCGTTATTTTGTTTTTGGGCGTAATTTCATATATTTTGAACGTTATTTCATATTTTTTTATCGTTATATCGTTTTTATTTGGGGCGTTATTAATGCATTTTATTTCTTGGGCTTTATTTCTTTGTTGTTTATGCGTTATTTCGATTTTTTGGGCGTTATTTTGTTTTTTTGGGCGTTATTTGATTTTTAAAACTTAAATCGAAATAGACCAAACTTCGGGCGTTATTTCCAAAATGATTACCGCCCAAATTTATATGAAAATTATTTGGGCGTTGTGTTGTTTTTGGGCGTTATTTCATATTTTTTTGACGTTATATCGTTTTTATTTTGGGCGTTATTACGTCATTTTATTTTTTGGGCTTTATTTCATTGGGCGTTATTTCGTTTTTTGTTTTTTGGGCGATATTTCGTTTTTAAAACGAAATAAAGTCCAAATTTTGGGCGTTATTTCTAAAATAATTATCGTCCAAATTTATATGAAAATAATTTGGGCATTATTTCGTTTTTGTTTTTGAGCATTATTTCCTAACGCCATATTTATGTAAGCACTAGCGGGAGCATAAGCCCAAAATTAATGTTTTTGACGACTATCTTTTTATCTCCTTTTTATAATAAAAGCTATTCTAGTTGGTTTTTGGTATATTACAACCGTTACAGATCTGTCGACTCTATCTATTGAAGGGCTTAGCAGCATACTACAACTGATAGTCTCAAGAGAGAGTATTTCTTAGACTGAGGTAACATTGGATGGGACTTCGTACGGAAATTAAGTCGTACGACTTCAGCTGAAACGACTAAAATATTTGGTTTTCCTTCACATAATATAACTTGGAAATTTTTTAACCGATTTTCATGTTGAGATCATTTTTGGACAAGTATTGAATTAAGCTATGAGCACTAGGTAAATTTTAAAATTATGCAAAAAAGTACTAAATTTAGTACTTCATAAAACTAAAAAAAAATACAAAGACTGATCCATGACCTTCTTTTTTTGACCTCCCAAAACACATTTTGTGAAAAGAAAAAAATAACTTTCATATGAACCAAAAATTTAGATGGAGTCTTACGATTAAGTATTTTTAAATATTTTAAAACATGAAATTGATCGATACGGCCTAACAAAACTTACAAAAGTAGTTTAAAACTTGAACATTTCTTAACAGATTTTCAAGTCTAACCTATTTTGGTATTTTGGAAAAGCAGTGAACCAGGCTAATAGCGTAAAGTACAATCAGTTTTCTGATATGTGGCAAAAAGTACTATTTTTACTAACTTTTTAGTACTAAAATTAAACGCCGTATGATCTACTTTTTAGCTCGTTTTAAATGTTTTTTGAAGAAAGAATGTAATTGATAATTGCCTGAATCAATACCTATACAAAAAAGGTCTGAACATGAAAATCGGCTAAGAAATGTCCAAATTATGAACATTTAAGGGGGAAGTACCAAAGGCACTAAGTATCATTTTGCTAGTTTTGAGTTATTAATAAAACAGTGAATGATGCAGTGATTTCTATAATATTTTTTTACAGCTCTATAATACATCGGAAAATGTGCTCATAACATCATTCGTAATATGGGTACTATATTAAAAAAATATTTAAAAAAAATAAGTACGATATTGTTTTGAAAAGGCATATGGACCTTGTTTTCATGCTATGGAAGTCATATGTAACAAGCACTCATTCTATTGAAAAGGCGTAAGTACATTGTTTTACACCTATAAAAAACGCATAAGTGCCAAGTTCCACGTCCACTGAAAACTCATAAGTGACACAATAGTGTGTTGTTAAAGAATAAATATTCTACACAAGGCGTGGTATCAATCCACCAGAAAAATCAACACATACTAAATTTAAGAGAAATCGGAGGGGGTGTGGTCAGTTCTCTTTATGCTAAGCACGAAATGGCTTTGTTGCTAATTTTAGTGAAATTTATTTTAGTTTAAGGCTTCGTCAATTTTGGAGTACTTACACAACACAACTATACCTTAAAAGTAGTAAAATAGTTGAAAATGAAAAATCTCTTGAACAATTTCAGCTAAGATTTTTTAATCTACAAACATGCACATCTTCATACATTCTTATGAAACTTTTTTTTTATTCACACACAGTGTGTGGTCCTTTATGCTAAATAACGTAAAATTTATTTCCGTGTAGTAATGCAAACATTGAGAATTCCCAAACCGCTATTATGTACAATTTGAGGGTGCATTAATCTCACTCCATGCAAAAACAAAAAGTGGGTGGTAAAAGTCCTTACACCCAAAATTTTAACCATCGTTGTTTTTTGTTATCACATTCCTTGCCAGCCTAAGAAAACTTTTGACAGGCTCATGAATTTTGTGCAATCAAATTCTGCAAAAGATTGCTGGAAACGCATTAAGGCAAAATAAAGTTATATAAAATCTACTCAATACGTACATATATATGGGGTATATTCCTTACAATAAAGCCCAGCTCATTTCCCTTAGGAATTCACAATAATTATCCTTGTTGCAGTCGAAATCGCGTGTTTCCAATTTGTCAGTCATTCATTTATTCGTTCACTCATCGATGACTTCGACCAAGAAGGTTGATGGGGTTGTTTGTACGGTGCATTTGATAGACTTGTTATTGTTGTTGTACTATGTATTTGTTATTCAACCAAATTTAGACATAATTAAATGAAAACTGTTTATTTTCAGCACACGCTCCAAACGCAAGCAAATTTGTTGTAATTGTTGTTTTTGACATTATTGTTGTTGTAGTTCACAATTGGTTTCATTAAGGCAACTAACGAACCGTAAATTGAATTCAAACCAAGCTGAAAAGAAACGAAAAGAAATGTTTTATTTGAAATACCCTTTAGTTTTATTCCTCCATTCAATTCGGGAATAAGGTACGCCAAATGGGTTTTCTTATATGTAACGCGATCAAGGAAAAGGGACCTTAACTCTTTCGGGACTACTTAGAAAACTGCATGCCACCAAATTTCAAACTTTCGTATTTTCTTTATTTTCAACGCGACTGTCTATTTAAATAGTTCCAAATACAGATTTAAATGTCTCTTTTGAAATTAAAACACTAATACAAAGCTTCGTATTAGAGTGGCACCAGCCACCTTTGGTAAAATTGAATAAGATTTGATTGTTAATTTGCTAAAACCACTCGCAAAAGAAACATTATTGCCAAATATTGTGTAATATTGTATATTTTTTCTAAAGAAACTTTTGATTTGTTAAATTAAATTTCCGGAGATTATTTTATACTAATAAAAGTTAATTTATAGCTGATTTTGTAAACTTGCGGAATACAATCTCAATACTTGTTTTTACTAGGGCTTAATTGTCCCAATATATATTTTAGATGCCAACAAAGAGCCCGAGATGTTTTGAGCATATTTGCAAAGATTCAGCCTCGGATGTAGATATTATAGCTTCTGAAAGTAAATGTTTGGGTGAGAAATGGGTGAGATGATCTGCCCTAGATCTTGTCTGACTGGCTATAATGTGAGTTTAAAGAAAAAGGTGGCTAGTCACAGCCAGTTATCCAGTGAGTAAATATTACCCTAATGACCGTCACGACTTAAGGAATAATTCTTTAACTGACGAGAATACTGAGATCAAATATCTGATAAAAATTATCTCCCTGTGTATCTGGATGTTTAATTGATTATGCATTATAATAAATTGCTATCTTTGCAGGACTCTTGTCACTGAAAGACTTTCTAGTTCTATTTGCTGAAGGTTCAATGTGCGAAGGCAATAAAATACTTTACACAACGACACGTCTCCAGAGGGAAAAGGGCACAAGCTTCCAAAATACATAATATTGGAGATCTTTTGCACCGAGGACACCGAGGCAAATAACATGCATTAGAAAAATGTATGGTACCAAACCCCTATAAAATAAAGTTCGACATACATATTTTTATAGCTGCTTGAGAAATAGGAATGAGTATTGGTACAAGTGTAAAAAAAATTGAGAAAAAATCAAATTCAACTTCAAATTTATACAAGAAGGCATAACTTTTTTATAATATTTTTTTTTTGTATCTTAGACCATATATTTGTGAAGAAAATAAAATATCATTTAAGAAAATCGATGGAAAAATGCAAAAGTTGTATACAATTCATTGATAAGTTACCAAAATGCGTTTTTCCCTATTTTTCCGTTTTTTTGTAATAAACTGTTCGAAAATTTTAAACTTTTTGTAAAAGAAATTAGAAAATCCAAAAAATTCTTAAAGAAGGCATTAAAAGGAAATACCCGTGCCTCGCCGTTTTTCTCTAGCACGTCAGATTTTTTTTTAATCGATTTTTGAAGTTTTTTAATCCACTGTACATGAAAAAACAGAAATAACGCATTCTTGAGTTAAATCGATGAATTTAACTATATGATCCTTACATCTGAGGTGTATCATGTCTTCCGCAAACTTATGCAGGATATTTTTGTAGACAATTTTAACCCTCTCAAACCCCCACATGTAGGTCAAAATGACCTTCATGTGGGGGTCAAAATGACCCACATGTGAGGGTTTTAGAGGGTTAAAATTGTCTACAAAAATATCCTGCATAAGTTTGCGGAAGACATGATACACCTCAGATGTAAGGATCATATAGTTAAATTCATCGATTTAACTCAAGAATGCGTTATTTCTGTTTTTTCATGTACAGTGGATTAAAAAACTTCAAAAATCGATTAAAAAAAAATCTGACGTGCTAGAGAAAAACGGCGAGGCACGGGTATTTCCTTTTAATGCCTTCTTTAAGAATTTTTTGGATTTTCTAATTTCTTTTACAAAAAGTTTCAAATTTTCGAACATTTTATTACAAAAAAACGGAAAAATAGGGAAAAACGCATTTTGGTAACTTATCAATGAATTGTATACAACTTTTGCATTTTTCCATCGATTTTCTTAAATAGTATTTTATTTGCCTAACAAATTTATAGGCTATGATATAAAAATACAAAATGATTTTTAAAATTTTTTTTTCTTGTAAAAATCTGCAGTTGATTTAGACATTTTTGTAATTTTTTCGGAAAATTATACTCTTTTTTTTCAGAAATCAATTTATTTCATCGAAACTAACAAACCAGCCAAAAAGTGACGTGTTTATCATTTGTAGGTAATTTAATTACCTTTAATATGACATATTATTTGTTTGAATACAAACATTGGTTCTTGAGATATTTGTATTTAAGTGGAACTATCTTTTTTTTTGGTCCAAAAACCGAAAATAACCGATATCTCGAAAACGACACGAAATAAAAAAAAAAAATTCGATTTTCGGAATCAGCAGCCCATTTTCCATATAAAATGAGTAACGGCATTCGCTGGGAAAAAAAATTTTAATCATTTGTAAACTAGTGTTATAAATAGCTTCCAACTGAAAAAAATTTTTATCATATGTATTTCTAATTTCAAGAAAATTTTAATTTTTCATTCAAATAAAATAATTGAAAATTGTAGATTCATATAAAAACATATTGTATAAAATAATTAAAATAAATTGACTTTAAAATATTTTAAAAATATAAATTTAAATTATTATCCAACTGAACCCAACAAACAAAAACGTTTGGAAAATAACTTATTATACGCTTATTGAAGCAAACATTTCGTTTGGAAATTAACTTGCAAAATGTTTGGAAATTCTTGAATTCTAATTATTTAATAATCGAAACTGGACCCTTCATAGCAAGCTTGTGAAAATCATTTGGAGCAAGCTTTTTATAAATGTTTTTATACAATATTTTCCAGATTTTTTTATTCAATATTTTTAAATTTTTTTTTTAACTTTTCAATTAACATTTTGTTAGTTTTTATTATGTTCATAAAACAATGTTTTCCAAACATTTTTATGTTTAATTAAAAATAAAAAAAAGTTTATGTTTGCTGAGAATCGAACCTATGACCTCCAAGTTATGAGTCGACAATCTTATCAACTGACCTAACGTGCCAGTTATGATTCAAATGCCTTGTATTTTAGTTAGCTCGATAAGTCATTGAAAAAATAAAATAAAAAATTTTTCGAATGTTTGGAAAACGGTTATTGAAACGTTTGAAAATAAATAATTTTCCAATTGTTGATTTTAACTTTGCAAATCAATTTTAAAAATAATAAAAAAATAATATTTTCCAAACGTTTGAAAATTGGTTATGAAAACATTTGAAAATTAACTTTTCCCAAGCTTAAAAATTGAAAAGGTTATAAAATTGTTGGTTGGGTTGTTGGTTGGGAATCTACAAGCATATCTATGTGTGTTTCATATGTAAAGGGTACCGGAACCAAAAACCACCACTTACGCAGCTGAATTTGGTTTACTTAGTACATATGTAACTGGGATTAAAGTCACAGGATAAAAGGACGATTTTATGATTTTTTTTTAGAATGCAAAAAATAATTTTGTAGTTAGCTATACGAATATTTCGATTTTCAATTAAAATCCCTTACCGAAAGGGTTAAGATTTCTTGGGTCAAAATAGGGATATTGGTATTTCTAGAAATTAACTTTGACTTGACTGACACCAAAATCGTGAAAAAATTCAAAAATTGTGAAAGTACTTATTCACGGACTAGAAAATATATGACCATCAATCCCACAAATGTTTTTTTTTGGTCGGGATCACAGGGGATAACACTCTTTCTTGTTTAATATTTACGTTAGAAGATACAATGTGTAAAATCATTCATTTAAGTAATTTTCGTTTTTTATTTTCATCGTGTGAAAGTTACCAAGCCCGTTACGTCAACATGATATTATGAAATTTATACAATCCGTCACAAGTTCATTGTCATCGTTGTCAGACATTTTAATCCCATAAACAAAGCATTTGTTACATCGCATCGCGTCGCACAACACTTGTTTGTCCTTACAAAGATCGCACGTCCAGTGACAATGCTTCAGGATTAGTCAAAACAAGCAGCCATGGAAGCAATGCAATTTTTCACACTGAAAATCTAACGAACCGAAGCCAAACAACCCCCACGAAATGGCTAGACTTTGCCTACCATGCGTTAGATGTCCTTGGATGTGGTGGGATACATAGGCTGCTGGCGGTTGCAGTTTTAGCGCGGCGCACAGTGGTTCACTCTAGTACAAACTGCGGCAAAAAATAGAAGGAATAGTTGTAGAGCTACCAAATTTGGTACAGAACCATCTTAAGTTCTCATTAAGAAAAATTTAAAATATCAAAGAAATCCGCCCACTTTTACGCCCACCCCCCATATAAGTGATTTTTACAAAGGGGGAAAAATGACAGAAGGGGTCACAGTAGAGAATCAATTTTTGGTACACATTAATGTGATACTAAAACCAAGTATTGATAAAGATTTAAAAAAAATCCGCCCACAGCCACTCCCACTTCCCATGCAACATGATCAAAAAAACCTTGTATTTTCTATGTTTTTATGTTAAAAATGCAATTGTACAAATGTATTCCATAGCATAAGAATGCATTCCTGAAAATTTGAAAAAACCGCCCACCTTTCATACAAATGGACTTGAAAAGCTTATATATTTTGCATGATTTTTAGTGAACATAAATGAATGAAATCGTCATACCTCAATTCCCATCCCGTTCATATTGCTGTGGTTTGTGGAAATTACAGCAATAACAATGTCAACATCTCTATTACAGTCGAACAAAATTTCACAAATACTGGCATAGGATAAATTAAAAATTTCCATAATTAAAAAAATAATATGATCACTTGTAAAAACACCTTTAATTACTTCTGCACTTGCCGATATAATGCAAATTTACTCATTAGTTGTGTTAGAAATATACAAACTTTGTTGTTAGAAATTAATCAGAGGCGAATATTTACCTCTAATTTGCAATAAAAACAAAGTGCTTTTTGCTAAAGAGATCATTTGCAATGACAAAAACTATAGCATAAACAATAAACAGAGATTAGACTAAAATCCCGTTAAAGCTTAATCTCAATTGCAATTTCAAAAATATTAACGATTATAAAAATAAGTGTACTAGCACGAGCGAAAAAAAAAGAGAATAGCTACCTACGCAAACAAAAAAAGGAAAAAAAAAACCAACGCACATGCGACCTAAAACAAAGCAAAACGAAAAAAAATCTGCCTGCAGAGCAACCAGCGACAAGAGCGAACAAAGAAAGAGATAATGCGCGGTTGTTAATGCTAGCATACTTTTACATGCGTGAGTGAAATTGTTGACTGTGTTATCTTAGCTTTTCATTGATTACTCAAAAAAGGGCAAAAAAAGGCACCTGAATTTTCTTTAAAAGTTTAGCTGAGACTTCAAGCTTTAATTTGATACTAATCTCCAGGTTGCGATCGCCTGCGATCAAAAGGTGCAGTCCATTGAAGTTGATGAAAATCTAATTTTTTAGACCAAATATGTCTTGTACACCATTTTGGTGCAAATGGCTTTTTTCATAAAATTTTTTGTGACGAATCTTTTATTTGGTAGTCATGCTTAAATAAAATGTACCTAGGAGTTATTTATTTTAATTATTTTTTTTGTATCAACATTTTGAAATTGCAGTAAATTTTCATACGACTTTCATATTATCGACATAGGTTGACTTTGAGTGGCTGTGAAATGAAAAATAATTAATATATCGGCCTAATATTTTGGAATCATTGTACATAGGGACCTTTTAACAAAATATCAAGTAATGGTCCAAATCGGATAAAATGAAAAAGTGGATTTATTTCCGCGGCTGAACCATTGTGCGGCGCTTTTATTTGGACATGACAAACATGAATTGACGTCGTGTTCAACATGGCGCAAGGGTGACAATGTTCTGGGCGACTACCAACAAACCAGCACAAATTGCATGAAACCATGGCAATGACTTTGAATTGAATTTTTCTTTTTTTTTTAACGTACGTAAACAATTTTTGAATAAAACATAAAATTATTTGTACGAGGGGCTGGAAAAAATTTGCTAGTTGGTGGTCAGAATTTAATTAGTTTTTTAAAAGTCCAATGCTGATACATGATTTGTTATTATTTAACAATATACCAATCGTAAATTAATATTTTACATAAAATTTCAGAAAGTTTGGTAAAAGTCTGGACGGGGAAATGTGAAATTATTGATGTAAGGTTGGTGAAAATTCCAATGCGAACACAAGAAATTAGAATTTTCGTTCTGTTCAGCAAGACATTTGATCCATTTGGTACACAACCATTTTATGACTAGTACATGATAGTTTAACATAAAATTATGCTATTTTTTTGTGGATTTTAGAGGGGTGGAAAAAGTGAAAAAACGGTCCATGGCCTACTTTTTAGATCTTCTAAAACATTTTTGATGTAAAAAGACATAACTCTCTTTTTCACAAATCTAATACCAATATGGTATTTTAACCCTTTCCGTATTTTTGTCGAATATAATCGACATTACGCGAATGTATTTTTTGAAGGCCAAAAGATAGCGGTAAATTTAAATTTTTATTATTACTTTCGCCTTCTTTGATTAGAAGGAGACAGTTGCTCATCATTATTGTCGTCGCAATAGTCGGCTGACCGTTTTCATCAGTTGTTTATGTGTTGAAGTGAAGTGATAACGTTTGTGAAAAGCAATAATAAAACTAGTAAGGCTGTAAACTTTGGCCTGGCCAAACATTAAATACCCTACACTGCAGTGTTTTTAAAATTTTGCTCATATGGGAGGCGCTACACCCCACTGTGTGACTTTTTTCGATGAAAATGGACAAAATCAATATCTCGACGCTACAAAACAGCTTAAAAAATTAGGGTGGTGGCATTCGAGAGGAAATTGTATGTACTTTTTGGAAAAATTGGTCCCGAACGTACTTACAAGAGTCCGCATCCCTAAAGAACGACCTAAACATGCGTTTTTTCTCTTTTTTTTCTTACATTATGCAACAAATGAGTAAACATTTTTTCCCCAGGGAATGCCATTATTCATTTTACATGTAAAATGGGCTCCTGATTCCGAAAATCGCATTATTTTTTTTTTCGTGTCGTTTTCGAGATATCGGTCATTTTCGGTTTTCGGACCAAAAAAAAAAAAGATAGTTCCATTTAGATACAACTATCTCAACTGATGTTTGTATTCAAACGTATTATATGTCATATTAAAGGTAATTAAATTACCTACAAATAATATTCACATCACTTTTTGGTTGGTTTGTTAGTTTCGGCGAAATAAATTGATTTCTAAAAAAAACATTTTTTTTTTTTCGAAAAAATTAACAAAAAATCAAAATCAACTGCAGATTTATACAAGAAGAAATAACTTTTTTATAATTTTTTTTTTTTTTGTTGTATCATAGACTATATATTTGTGAAGAAAATAAGATGCCACTTAAAAAAAATCCACTTTACATGAAAAATACCAAAATAGCGCATTCTTGTGTTAAATCAATGAATTTAACTATATGATCCTTACATTTGAGGTGTATTATGAGTTCAGTAAACTTATGCAGGATATTACGAGGAATATTTTTGTAGAAAATTTTAACCTTCTAAGACCCTTACAAGTGGGTCATTTTGACCCCCCACATTTAGGTAATTTTGACCCACATGTGGGGGTTTTAGAGGGTTAAAATTGTCTACAAAAATATTCCTCGTAATATCCTGCATAAGTTTACTGAACACATAATACACCTCAAATGTAAGGATCATATAGTTAAATTCATCGATTTAACACAAGAATACGCTATTTTGGTATTTTTCATGTACAGTAGAGCGCCCACAAGATATATGAAATGTGCAAAGTTGTAAATTTGTTTCCTGAAATTAGAGGTCAAAAAAATAAGATCTCAAAAAAAAATTTGGAATCGGTAGTGGAAAAAACCCAGCCGGTTTTCGATCAAAGGTCGAAAAATTGACTAAAAAACGGGAAGTCGCTTTGACAACTTTTGTAGAGCATGACTAGGTCAACATTATCTTCCTAAAAAGTTTTGGTCCAATAATTAAATTTGTTGTTGTTTCGGTACAGAAACTTCAATTTATTAAGAAAATTTTCATGACTTTTTTTCTATAAATTGATTTTTTGTAATTTTCAAAGGGCGGAATATTTGTTTTGGAATTCTTATATTGCATGGGATTAAATTTTGATTAATTCAACGAAAAAAAATTATTTAAAAATATTAAGTTTTAAGGTATGGAGCCGGTCTCAATGTTGGAAAAAAATTAGTATTCTAATCTTTTTTCTTTTAATTGCTACTTTATTGGATGCAACAAAATGCATTGCTAGTTGTTATTAAATGCATCATTTAGAACTGCTTTTTGCCTTCAAAATGAGCTATGAAATGGGCTTGTGCGACTTTTTTTCAAAAAGTTATGATCATTTTAAAATGACATCATGAAAGTTAAAAATAATGTATGGATTTTCTATAGCAATTGTCATATCACTATATCTTTTATATTAGAGTTATTCACGATCTAGAGTAACGAGCTGAGTAACAGGGTAAAAGTGCACTCAGTTACTCTGAATAGTGAGCATACTCAATACTTTGCACGTATATTTGCTTTTTGTTTCTCAAAATAATCTTAGCTGACAACAAAAAAAAAATTTTTTAAATGAATATTTTTCTCCCATTCAAATTTTTATTTTTGATGAACGAAAATTGCCTCTCAATCATAAACAAATTCAAACGTTTCTATATAAATAGAAATAGTAAAAAAAAGGCAAAAGTGTAAGATTATTTTACACTAGAAAATAGCTTGACTAAAAGGGTAAAAGAGTAACAGAGTAACTTACGTATATTTTGTTGTTGTGGTTGTGCACAGTTACCCTGTTACTCAGGACGTTACTCTAGATCGTGAATACCTCTATTGTTATTTTAAAATGGTCATAACTTTTTAAAGAAAAATCATACAAGGCCATTCTGTAACTCATTTTGAAGAAGAAAAACAGTACTAAATGACGCATTTAATAAAACGGACCAAAACGATTTTGTGCGTGTCCTACACAACCTCAAAAATCGTGTTTTTTGAACATTAGGGGGGAAATATCTCACAAACGATAAGTGATACAGCAATTTCGCGTCCAATTTCGAAGTAAACATTAATAACTACATCTAAAATGACTATTTTGGTTTTGGTTTGTAGTCGTTTTTTTTTTAAATACCGTTTTTTGACCTCATTTTAAAAACCATGCCGTGAACCGATTTTGAAAACTTTTTTTTCTTATTCAGTAAATACTCAGGTGCAATTTCACATCTTTGTGCAGTTTTTGACAACTTGTTTGAAATTTTTTCCTGAGCTGCGTGCACGAAATTCGAAATTTTCGATTATCTCTGCTGGAACTGCCGAAAAACGCACTAAAACGAATATAAAGGCTTTTTTCGTGTTCAGCAATCCCAAATTAGTTTAGGAAATATGACTACTAAAATGGTTTCTTACCAAATTAAAAATTAAGAAGAAAAAATAAAAAAAAAAAAAATTTTTTTTCTTAACTTTGAAACGGGCTCTATTTCTTAAGAATTATTATTTTTTAGTAATTTTTCCTTTAAATTAATCAACATTTAATTTCCTACAATAGGAGGATTCCAAAACAAATATTCCACCCTTTGAAGGTTCAAAAAACCAATTTATAGAAAAAAGGTCATGAAAATTTTCTTAAAAAATTGAAGTTTTTGTACAGAAACAACAACAAATTTAATTTTTCGACCAAAACTCTTTAACAAGATAATGTTGACCTAGTCATGCTCTACAAAAGTTGTCTTGAAAATATTATGAAAAAATTAACAGTTTTGAAGTAACGGGCAGTCAAAGCGACTTGCCTTTTTTTAGTAAATTTTTCGACCTTTGATCGAAAACCGGCTGGGTTTTTTCCACTACCGAATCCAAATTTTTTTTTGAGATCTTATTTTTTTGACCTCTAATTTCAGGAAATGGACGGGGAGCAAGCAAAATCAGAATTTTGCACATATGGGCGCACTAATGTACAGTGGATTAAAAAACTTCAAAAAACGATTAAAAAAAAAATCTGACGTGCTGGAGTAAAAAGAGGAGACACTTTATTTTGATTAAGGCTAGCTGTGAAGTCTGAAAAATATTTCGTGAAATATTTTATGAATTTTTTTCAAAACCGTAGGTGAATACATGGAGTCAGATGATGATTTTGAGTCAATGGATTCTGATGGTGATTTCGATTCAGATAATTCGGTAAGAGATCCTATATGGATACAAATCGTTATTAAAGGATACCGAAAAAAAGGTACAAAAATATTTAGTGTTAATCCTATCTCCATACCAAATTTCTTAAAAATTGATGCAATGGTTTGGCCGTGAGAACGTTTTTTCCTCTGAGGGACATGGCACCGCCCACTAAAAAACATAATTTTAATTTTATCGTTCCTTACTGTTAATCCTTTCTTCATACCAAATTTCATAAAAATCGATGCCGTTTCTTACATTTAGAGGCGTGGCACCGCCCACTTTTAAAAATAATATAATCCTATGCACTGTCCCTCCCTACAACCACAAAGTACACTAAGATAATTATCCCTTCAATATATTTTCGCACCTAATTTTAATTCAGAAAAAATTTAATAAATTATTGATTTCCCCTTTTCAGGAATATTAGAGGCATGGAAAAAAGGTTTCGTAAAAGAATATGAACAACATCCCGCTATGTGGAAGTCTGATTCCACTAATTACCACGACAAAACTTTGTATAATATTGGAATTTCAAAATTATTAGATTATTTACAAACGGTTAAGGAAAATCCAACTGAAGCTAAAGTAAAAATTACAGTGGCAAATTTAAGAAGAAGATTCTTCAAGAGCGATTTTAATAAGGAGTCAGCTAATTTGTTGGATGAAAATGCCGACTTATATTCGCTTATATTTTTAAAGGGGCACATGATGACCCATGAAAAAAAAAGTGCAAGAAAAAACAATGGTGCAAGCGTTCGACAAGGTCATGAACCTATCAATGGTGATGGTAATGACGAACGTAGTCGGTCTCCAATGGAGAATTTTAATGGCTTTGATGCCACGACCGCCGCGAGCCAATCTGACGAACATGGTTTAATGGAGAATAGTGTAATAGAGAATAGCGCCATACCCATAAATATAAGAGCTCATTCACCTCCTTCAAGTAGCAGAATGGCTACGAGTCAATCTGACGAACATGGTTCAATGGTAATAGTGCAATAGAAAATAGCGCCATACCCATAAATATAAGAGCTTATTCACCTCCTTCAAGCAGCAGAATGGCTACGTTGAAAAAATTGGAATACAAAGTATTCAAATAATAATTGGAAAAAAAAACAATTATAGGCCTTCGCGTCAAAATGAAAACCAAAAAAACAACTTTAAAAACAGAAA